>PVJI01010382.1:0-60489 GCA_004026765.1 Micronycteris hirsuta | reverse complement strand
GGAGGTTAGAACAGTATAGGAAGTACAGGAGCAGAAGGACTTATGTGTAGGACCTATGGACAAAACTAAAGGGAGGGGAAAGGGGGGTAAGGGGGAGGGGGGAGTGAAGGGGGGAAATGGGGCAACTGTAACAGCATAATCAATAAAATATAGTTAAAAAAATAAAATAATAAATTGTAGTCATCAAATAAATAAATAAATACATCTAAGGAAACCAGAAATAAGGAACTAGTGAAGAAAATGTAAAACTTCTGAATGGTTACAACAACCAAAAAAAGTAAGCTTATGAAAAGTAAGCTTAAAGTTAATCAGAGAGCTAAATCATTGACATATTTTTTAAATGGTGAGAAATAATGAAAATGCAAATATCTAAAATGAGAAATTAGGACTTCTGGTCAAGATGGAGTCATAGGTAGACACGGATCATCTCCTCATGTAACCATAGAAAGAATTACTAGATCTCAAAAGAAATAACACCCAAATCTGTCAGGAAATCTAGTTGTATGAATGCCCAACAACCAAGGATTTAAAAATGCCACATTCATCCGGAAGAGTAGGAGGGGCAGAGTCACAGAGATGAGCAGAGAGGCACAGAGACATGGTGTGACATGGAGAGGCAGCAGCAGCAGCAGAATGGATGATTTCATGTTCACATATGCTGGATAAAAATTGGCTGGGATACTTTGGGAGCCAGTGATTCCAGCCCCATGCCAGACTGCACAGGCCAGGGTTCCAGTGTCAAGAAGATAAATCCCCATAACTTCTGGCTGTAAAAACCAGTGGGGGTTGGAGCAATGGAAGGAACTGCCAGATTATCAGGAGACTCCACTTAAAGGGCCAGCAAGAACTTAGAACATACACAAACCCATCCAGTTTTGGATTCACTACCATGACAACAGCTGGAAGGGCTCCAGTCACATATCAGAAGTAGGTGAAGTTGCTGGAAACAAGGTGAGTGCTGGGAAAACTTCCAGAAGCCAGATAGCAGCACTGTACCCTCTCCCAAGCCTTCCCTTCACACAGAGCCATCAGCAGTGAAGTGGGTTGCCCTGCCCTGGTGATTACCAAAGGCTCCGCCCTACCCAATTTACAGGTGACTTTTCTACAATACGCCATACTGCTAAGACAGGGAGTCAAAGAAACTCTGCCTAATACACAGAAACAAACACAGGGAGGCTGCCAAATTGAGGAGACAAAGAAATATGGCCCAAATGAAAGAACAAAGCAAAACCCCAGAAAAAGAACTAAATGAAACAGAGATAACCAACCTATAGAGGCAGAGTTCAAAACACTGAACTGGAAGTGGGGTACCAGGCAAAGGGGAAAAAGCTGGAACAACTGTAATAGCATAATCAATAAGATATATTAAAAAATAAAATAAAATGAGAAATTAACTTGAGAGTCCAAGCACAGCTATTAAAGGAATTAAAAATTAAGATGTGTATTTGCTCAACCCTATGCATAGGGATTTGGAAATCTAAATAAAATGGATAATATTTCTAGGAAATTTAAATCACCAAAAATAACTTCAGAAGATATAGAAAATCTAATTAGACCATTTCAAAGAAGTCATAAAAGTTGTAGGTATTGGGCCCAGACTGTGCTATGTATGAAACCTACCAACAATTTTAAGGAACAAAAAAATTCAATACTATTGAGTGGTTCTAGAACAGAGAATAGAGAAAAACTTCCATTTTTCATATTATCCATCATAATACTCATAACCAAATCTGATGGCATAATAGAAGAAAACTACATATCAATCTTTCTTGTGATGATTGATCCAGAGACCAGAAAGAATATATTAGCAAAAAGGATCCAACATTACTTTAAAAGAATTCATCATGACTAAGAAAGGAAATCAGGAATATTAGAAAAATTATTACTATAGCTTAAGTTACTGTTATATAAGAAGAGAAAAATGATATGATCATTTCCAGAAAGTACATAAAGATATTTATGCTGGAAATCCATTGCTGACAAAAGTTTTTGATAAAAGCCATAATACATAAGTATTTTGAGTATCTGTCTGATTTACAGCCAAAGCCTGCATGTGATTAATGCTGAAACTGCTAGAAATATTTTCAACAGGAGACAGATAATAATGTTCACTATTACAATGATTATTTATCATTGTTGTAGAGGTTCTAGATGTGCTATTAGAAGGAACAATTAAATGTAAAATATAAAAGTTTTAAGAGATGACATGGAATTATCATTATTTATATGTGTGATTAAATTGTATAGCTGAATACAGAAAAGAATCTTCAGAAACGTTACCAACAACAAGTAAAATAGCTGGCCGTAGCACAATACGCACAAACCAGTTATTTCCTTATGTACCAGTGGAAGTTATTTTAAAGTGCAAAGGAATAAAAGCAGCATTTGTTATAGGAACAAAATGATAAAATGTAATTGGAACAAAATTAAGAAATGATCAAGATAGATATGAAGGACTTTAGAAGAATACAAAGAGATAAAACAGGATATGAACAAATGTAATGATATGATTTTTTGAATAAGAAGATATCTTAAAGGTAGAAAATCTCCCTTTATTAATCTTTTTGAAAATTTAAATATAGTTGGTAACACAATATTATATTAGTTATATCAGCTTCAGGTGCATAAGATAGTGATTCAACATTTTTACACCTTACAATGTGATCACTACTCCCCCAAATTCTACTAATCATCTGTCACCATGCAAATATCACAATATTGACTATATTTCCCTTCACCTTTTTCAGTTTTTATGGTTTTATTATTCCAACAAAATTAATGAACAAATAATTTCTAGGATAGACAGTGAACTAACAAAATTTCTGAGGTGAGATTAGTTCTACTAGATATTAAAACATAACACAAGTTTTTACTGGGATACAAACACAGAATATCAGTGGAACAAATGGAGAGTTGACATGTACCAAAATCCTCATAGTAATATGGCTAAAAGAAGCATTTCGGTTAAATCCATCTGATCTAGTGTGTATTTAAGGCTGCTGTTTCCTTTTTTGTTTTCTACCTGGAAGATCTATCCATTGATGTCAATGGGGTGTTAAAATCTCCTACCATGACTGGATTACTATCAATCTCTCCCTTTATGTCCATCAAAATTTGCTTTACATATTTAGGCACTCCTATCTTGGGTGCATGTATGTTTACAAGGGTTATATCCTCTTGTTGGATTGCTCCCTTTATCATTATGTGGTGGCCCTTGTTTCAAAGTCCATTTTTTTCAGATATAATTATTGCTGTCCTAACTTTTTTTTCCAGTTCCTTTTGCACGAAATAGCTTTCTCCATCCCTTTACTTTCAGTCTGTGTGCATTTTTCATTCTGAAGTGGGTCTCTTGTAGACAGCATATATATGGGTTTTCTTATCCATTCATCTATGCTATGTCTTTTGATTAGAGCATTTAAGCCACTTACATTTAAAGCGATTATTGATAAGTATATATTTATTGCCATTTTATTCTTTTAACTATGTTCCTGTGATGTTTTTTCTTCTTTTTCCTAAAGAAGATCCTTTGACATTTCTTGTAATGCTAGTTTGGTGGTAAGGAACTTTTTCAGCTTTTTCTTCTCTGGGAAACTCATTATTTCTTCTTTAAATTATAGCCTTGCTGGGTAAAGTAGTCTTGGTTGTAGGTCCTTGCTTGTCATCACTTTGAATATTTCATGGCAATCCCTCACACAACTGTAGTCTGCTCCACCCTCTGCACTGAGCCAAGGGTGAGTGGCAGCAAATGAAATTTTGTGTATTGGCTCTTTAAGAGCACACCTATGTCTCCAGTGGACTGCTGTCTCTCCCTGATGGGCAGAAATCCAGCTGTTTTTCAAAGACAGATGTTATGTGGGTGTCTCTTCCAGGCTCTGGTGACATGCTCAGGGTTAAGATCCCACTCTTGTTAGGGGAAAACCCCCTCCGAGTCTCAGCCACCACCTGTGGGAGCAGGACCAGCCCTTTTTGTGCCTCCACCCTTCCTACCAGTCTCGATGTAGCTTCTTCTGCAGATCCTTGGTTATAAGACTTCTCTTCACTAGTCTCCAATTGGTTATTCAGGTTGATTGCTCTATATTTAAGTTGTCATTCCAGTGTGGTCTTGGCGGGAGGTGAGTGTAACATCCACCTACTCTGCTGCCCTCTTGGATCTCCAGAGCATTGACCTTTAGACTGTAATAGCATCCTTAGAGCTCTGACAACTTTTAGGGCTAATGCCTTCCAATGTTTCAACCCACAAGTAAAGGTTACAAAGTTTTAGAGCTCAAATTATCTCTTTATTTGTAAATCGACTTTTCCCACAAAAAGCCAAACCCATTAGTCCATTTCAGGGACTTTTAGTGTATGATGACATTCTTAAAAATCAAATTTATCTTTAAGTTGAAAAGGGCTTTTTAAAAAGTATAATATCCCAGGATAGTAGGTTTGACTGAAATCCTAAAGGTCACCAAGTGAAACCTCGTCCTCTTGTCAGGGTTCCTGGATTGTTTTCAAACTGAATTTGTAGGAATCTGAGAGAACTTGTTTCTTTTTACTTAGAATATTTTTCTTTGTAAAAATGTACATCAAAATTTAAAAACTAAGTAGTGAGATTATCAGTAACCTTTATGTTTTTTAATGTTTAAATTAATAAACACATATGTTTACAGTATTCATGTAATATTGATTATAAAATTGGGAAAATACAAGAAGAATATAGATGAAACATAGAATCAACCATATCAATTTTGCTGCTTATCCTACCTGTTTTTTTGTGTAGCGTTTATATGCTCTCTGTATTATAATTAGGTTAATCAGCAAGTACTTTTAAAGCTCCCACTACTGGTGGCAGAAAAAGGATACAAGGCCTTTCTCTCTCATGTTAAAAGCCTGACAGAGAGAGTCCAGGGCTTGACAGCATCTCTGTTCCATAAAGACCTCAGGGAACTGGGCGCCTTGAACCTTATGGTGTCTCTGTGTAGGGCTGCTTTCCCCAGGTCATTCCATGACCCTAAATAGAAGCTCCAGTTATTGCATCACCCTCTAGGTAGCAGGATCAAAAAAGGGGTAAAGAAAGAACATAGTTCTTCCTTTTAATGAGAATTTCTGAAGCTAAACATGCCACTTCTATCTACTGGCTAATGCTCAGAACTCAGTCACATGACTATACATCATTTTGCAAGGAGAGCTGAACAATATGATACAGCTGAAGCTTGAACACCACGGGTTTGAACTGCGGAAGACCACTTGTATGCAGATTTTTTCAATAAATGTGTGTGGTACTGTCAATGTATTTTGTCTTATGATTTTCCAAATAACATTTCCTTTTCTCTAGCTTACTTTATTGTAAGAATATAATACATATTACATATAACATACAAAACATGTGTTAATTGTTTATGTTATAAGACTTCCAGTAGTTAAGTTTCAGGGTAGTCAAAAGTTATATAGCAGATTTCTGACTTTGTAGGATGTCAGCACCCCAAGCCCCCACATGCTCAAGGGTCAACTGTCTTTCTTCCTGGATGGCCATGGCCACCTGAACACTTCCATGCTAGGTTTCCTGCTTGCTCAATCCCACTGTTTCTTTTAAATAGCGCACATCTTCCTACTTCCCCTAATATGGGATGTAATTTTTTGAGATCTTACCTTAATTCTACTCCGATGTATAAAAATAAGGAAATGAATATAAAACTGAATATATAAATTTTGAGTAAAACTAAAACTTAGATACGGTGGAAACTTTTTTTTTAAATGACATAAATCATCAAAGTTGACTCAAGATGAAATAGAATATACTAAATAATTCTAAAAATTTGAATTGATCATTGCCTATCTATCTTCAATTTTCCCACCTCCAAAAAAAAAGACATTCAGCCCAAAGAGCTCATTTTACCAAACTCTCAGGTTTTAAATAATCTCTGTTTTATAAAACTGTCTTAGAGACTAGAAAAAGAGGAAGTTACCTGTCTTAGTTTACGTAGCTAGTAAAACCTCTATTAAGGAGAGCATGACACTATAAAGTCAGAGTTGAAAGGCAGTTATGAATTTAGCTTAAACTTATGAAGTTTCAAAAAAATTGGAGATGTTTACTGGATTTAGATTGAATGGATAGATTAATCTGGGTGAGTTTCTGTTTATGGATGAGAGAAACTGACAGATTTGAAATTTTTCCATTCTATTCCTCTATCATGTCTATTCATTTAATGGTTAACACTTACAGTTCTAACATAGATACTTAAAATCTAATGATAATGAATATATTTATCTTCTTTCTTAACAAGTACAAAAAATAGGATGCTTTATGTGTGATCACTCTAACTAGTATTATAAATGATACTTGGCAAGAATCTTAGCTATCATTGCATAAAATATACAATTATTTATAGTACTTATGCTTAATTAATTTTATAAGCATATTTAATGACATTCCTTCTGATAAATATACCTCAGACCTTCCATTTGGGATCCTTTTCTTTCTGCTTTAAATATATTCTTTAGAGTTTCCTTTTCTATCAGTTTGTTAGTGGTGTATTCTCTCAGGGAGTGGGTGAAATTTTCTGATTTATTCATTTTACTGAAAAACAATATTGTTGGGTAAAAAAAATGTGGTCTGTTTACCTCTCATCCCAGGCTGTTTTCATATCTTCCGTACCTCATTGTTTCGTTGGTTGTTTTGCTTTTGTGTGGAAGTTCATTCACCATGTGTCTAGCTGTGGGTATCATTTTATTTATAATGTTTGGAATTTATTGAACTTCCTGGAGATAAGAAGTGATATCTTTTTGCAATATTAGAAAATTCCTGGCCATTAACTCATGAAATGATCTCCTCTTGTTTTCCAAAACTCTAATTCAATGTATGTTACACTTCCACAGTAAATTCTGTGTATTTCATAATCTTTTTCATGTTATATCACTGGACTGTATTTTTTTTATTTTTTTTTAATTAATTTTTTTGTTTAATTACAGTTATTTGCAGCCTCTCCCCTCCCCACTCCCTTTCCCTCCCGTCCCACCCCCCCGACCTCCCTCCTCCCCCTTAGTTCTGTCCATGTTGGACTGTATTTTGAAAATTTCTTTGAAACTGACTTCCAGATCACTGATTCTCTCCTCAGCTGTTTAATCCTTTCATTCAATTTTTAATTAGGTATAGTGTTTTTCATTTCTAAAAGTTTTATTTACTTCTTTTCATATCTTGCTTATTTTTTAAAGTATTATATTCCCTGCTCATATTTTCAATGCACATTAAAAAATCTCTTTGAAAATATTAAACTTTATATATTCTATGTCTGATAATGTTAACATGTAAACTCTTTCTGCATTTGTTTTTTCTGCTAGACTTTATCCATTGGCCACTGGTCCCTTGTATGCTTTGCAATTTTTTTTTTTTTACCATGAGTAACTTAATTTTCCTTTGAACTTTGAGTGGTAATTCTTTGAACTGGAGTTGAAATTGAGTTTCTCCAGAAAGGATTTGCATCCACTTCTGACCCGACAACCTTAAAATTTAACTTCTTGGCATTGGCTGCTGCTGTTTGTGGGTTTGTTAGTTTGTTGTTGTTTTCTTGAACGTGATTGTCATTTGGATCATTTACCTTATTGTAATGTGAATTCACAACAAAAGTCAAAAGGCAGTCATGTGGCTAGGAATTCTCAAGAGAGATTATTTTTTCCCCTCCACCCAATGCCATATTCAAGACACCCTGTATGTGTAGTGTGATTTTGTTTATCCTGTACCCTTGTATTGAGGGTGTGGCCTTAAGGGAGCATCTTTTTCTGGAGGTTCTCTATATGCTCCCCCACCTGAGGCTGGCCTCCAGCCTTTGCAATTGCCTTCTGAATCCTTTACACCCAACAAAGTGGACACATGAGGTGTCCAGGGTGCGTCAGAATTCCTGGAGAAGAGACAGCTTTAAAATCCATTCAACTGCAAGGGTTTCTGCTTTCTAATGCTTTTGGAATATATAGATTCCTTATTTTTGACAGTTCAGCAATGCATTTAGAAGTATTTTCAAATAACTTTCCTAATTTTTTAGGTGCTCATCTCAAGGTTTAATCTGCCATATTTTTGGAAGTGAAAGCTATTCAATTATGTCTTTACTTAATGCTTCTGTTTTAATTATGCTTGCTTCTTATCAAGCATATCAATTATACATATGCTCAATCTCCATTCTTTGCCTCCTTAACAATCACTTTTTAAAACATTTTCATTGTTTTTCTTTTTCCCCACTGTGTCTTTATTAGAGCTGCTATGCTTGTTTCATTACTCTTGTCATAATTCTTGGCAATTTTAATATCCAAATAGTAGATCCTCCTAGTGTCCTGGAATCTCAGTTCCTTATTCGCCTCTCCTGCTTTCCTCTAACTCAGCTACTCACTCCATAGCTATATCTTCATCCCTGTCACTACTAGAAACTGAAATTACTCCATAACCTCAGTTTCAGCTCTGCCCTCCACCTCTCTTTCTAGTAGTATTCTAATGCTAGCCATCCTTCTATTCTTCTGGAGTCTACAAGCTATTGATCATGCAACACTTTCACAGTCTGTCTTGTCTTCCCTGCCATTGGTTTCCTCACTTGCATCCTTACCCAGTTTATATTCCAACAGTAAAGTCACCCTCTTGTAAAAATCCTCTACTCCCTTGTTTTTCTCTGGCTTTGACGAATGTCAGTCTTGGTAAATTCCAAATTTTGGGTATTCTCTGTGTATTCCATATATAGCTGAGTTTGGCTGAAGAAGAAAACATCCACATCATCTGGTCTCATTTTTAATGTATGATCGTTAATATTAAGGGGATTTTTTTGTGCTGCATGGTGACCATATTACATTTCCCATGACCATTTTAATTCTGATTCTCCTATATTACTCATTTACATTTTTCCCTTTCCTCAAACTTCTAGCACCTCCTTCTCCATCCCCATTCTCCATGCTGACCTTGCTTCCTATTCCAGTGAGAAAATAGAAGCAATCAGAAGAGACCTTCCAAACTCTTCCAATGCCACTTTCCTTACCTACTCGAATCTAGACTAGTCTGTTTTTCTTCCAGTCATGAAGGAACAGTCTGTTCTAAGGTCATTCTTTTGCAGATCATCTCTTGTCTGCTCAGGAGTATCCCTCCAACAAATTTTCCCTCTCCTCGGCATCATTTTCCCTTTCACTGCTCCATTATTTCAGTCTTGCTTCTCTTGATCAATTCTCTGTTTATCAGCCAGAGTGCTATCCATGTAAATCAGAACATTTCACTCATCTGTTTTTGATCCTCCAATGGCTTCCTTTCATACTTGGTATAAAATGCAAACTTTTTCATCTAGTTGGCAAAGTCCTCTGGGACCTGGCCCCTATCTGCTGGAACTCATCTCGTACTGTGCTCCCTCTTGTTCACTGTATTCCAGTCACAGTAACCTTATAAAACTCACCAAACTTCTTTCTACCCCGTGGCTTTCTTCCAGTTTTCTACCTGCAAGATTCTTTTCATGAGATTCATATGGATGCCTCCCTTTTTGCATTCATATTTTGGCTTCAAGTCACATTCACAGAGAAATTTCCATGACCATCCAATCCAAAGGAGGCAATGTCTATCATATGATTCTATTTTAATTCTTAGTGTAGCACTTATCACTGAGTGTGTGATATTTCTCTTATTGTGCATCAGTTTTTAAATATCTCCGTACTGAACTTCTAGCTCTATGAGAGCATGTACCTCCCCTCTGCAATATATCCCTAACACTATATCCTCAGCACATGGTACAATGTATTATACATTTAATAAATATGAATGAGTAATAAGTGAATGAATGGAAAGCCTTTTAACTTGTTTCTAACAAATTCTCACTAAGCCATATATTCAATTGCCTTGCTTTAACAAATTAATGTGAATATTAATTTGTATTGTATATATTGTACATTCATTACAATTAGGGAAGGGTAATTTTCCATTTAACTCTCTCTAAACTTTAATTTGACTAAAGAATTACATGTGGTCCATAGGAATCATAATTAATGAAATGACTTGTATCTAAGTTTGAATTTACCAGGAGGGACTGGAATATGTCTTCAATAGGTAGTAATAACCGGGCCTTCCTTATTTCATGCTGTAGATGTAGGAAGAGGTACATGTTCTCTGTCCCTTTTAGTGAATAATGATTATACAAAATGTACCAGACACAGTTTAGGATGGATTCCTTACTTTGCCACCTCAGATGGTGAGGACATGCAGATGTTAACTGGAGAAGCTTAGACCACCGCCGAGTGGTCCCCTTTTACCCAGGGAAAGTGAGTCTCTGCATACCTGTCACCTCTCCGTCATAGCGCATCTTTAATGTTCACATTTTATATTCTCTTCAGCTGAGTATGGAAATGGTTAGTTACTTAAATGGTTCCAAAGCTACTGTTAAGTGAAAATACTTAAATGTGGAACAGATGTTCAAGCAATAAGGACATTACTTGGGGCGGCTGAAAAGCAGATAAAAGCATAGGGGAGATCAACTCATGATGGATGAGCACCTGCAGCCAGAGCACCTGCAGGAAGAAGCAGGATGGGCATCCAAAGGTGTGGGAGCCCCTGCCATGTTGTGAGGGGACCAAGGCCATCAGTACAGAAAAAAGACCATGAGCCTCCTATTTCTGATTGCCCATGACCTTTGCTGATGGGTCAAGACTTCCTGTCAAACAGGAGGGGTCCTCAGAGCAGTGGTTTCTCAAATGGTTTCTCAGAAGTTGCAGTGGGGACCCAGCGGGTGGACAATAGATGGGACTTGAGCTCCCCACCCCTGTCTTTACTGCATCAACCTGAGTGCCTCTGTGGAAGTTTTCGCTTGAATAATAGACATTTTGTTGCATGGAACTTTACAAATGTATTCTAATTAACTTGGAGAATTAATGTAGTAATATAGCTATGAAAGCTCCAGTTATTTTTGAAATGAATAACTAAACCTATAAAAATAGGTTAGGAACAAACAGCTAGATCAACAAAAAAGAGGAACAGCAACATATTAAAATATATAGGAATTTATGTATGATAAGATATTATTTAAAATCAAAAGGAAATAATAGATTATTCAATATATGATGTAGGAGACTCATCATATATAGGAGCTCCAGAAGATTGGGTTAATAATGAAAAATAAAATCCTGTAAGTACTTGGACAAAATATGGGTAATTTAAAAAAAAAAAACTTGAGCTAGAAAGGATTAAAAAACTAATCAGGACACCATAAAGGAAATTATAAAGAAAACTCTTAATACTTTTAACAATGTAAAAAATAAAGATGCTCATATGACAAAACATCAAAAGTAGGATTTTTTTTTAAGTAAGATGTCCAACAAACAGGGAACATACTTAGTACATAAAGGCAGACACAGGGTCAATAGCCTCGACAGTCAAACACTACTGTAGACATGAACAACCCAACTATAAACAGTACTATAAACAGCCCAACAGACAAATACACCATAAGGCATTCATTGTATTTTACTAAAGATATTTTGATGGCCAATAAATATATGGAAAAATTAAACTTCACTAGGAAAGACCAAAAGTTTTTGAAAAATTTGGTGGATAAAATACAGTTTGTCAAAAATGTATAGTAAAATGTCCTCTAATATATTCTTGGTGGCTTTACAATTTGGGACAACCTCGGTAGCAGAACAAGTAGTTAATATCTACCAAAAGTTAAAGTGTGCATAGCTTTTGACCCAGATATTTTAACTCTAGGAATTTATTCTAAGGAAATAACCAGTTAGATTTGCATATATATTTGCATGTATATCAATGTTTACTGTAGAATTGCTTATGGATGTGGGGAGGCTCCTTAGACGGAGACAGTGGTGAAGAAGCGGGATGAATGGAATGGGTGCAGGCATGGAGCGGAGGACTTAGAGGAGAAAGTGAAGAGTGTGACTGAGTTGTTTTTTGAAAATCTGGAGAGCGGTGGGGAGACGAGGAAAAGGAGGAAGAGATTTCACAAGGCAGGGAGTGAATGTGAAAGTAAATGTGGGCAAAAACACGAAGAGGCAAGAAGGGCTTCCTGAACTCCATGTTTGTTTATTTAAAACATACATTTCCTGGGTAACCTGAGACTCAGGTCAGGATCCACGTGGCCAGAACCCAGGAAGCCCTAGTCTGCTGGAATGACAAAGATTTAATCAAGACCCAAAAGAAGCTGTTACACTTATTTAAAAATTAATAAGGAACATGACCCTGGTAACTCTACTTTTTGACTAATCCTGGGTAACTCACTGAAATTCTGAGGTTGATTTCCATGTCTTAAGCCGAGATGACAGAATCTTTATGTCAGAAAGGATTCAATGAGCCAGTGTATGTTAGTGAACAGTGTAAAATAACAGGCTCCACTGTGCTTAGTCCCTGTGCTTTCTGGAGACACCTGCTATCATCTAAATTTGAGCTAAAACTGTTAGCACTACTCAGGGCAGATAGGCTCAGAACGGGCATCACTGAATCTTAACTGGAGAAACCCAGGTGTCTGATGGTGTTTGAGATTGAAAATTAAAAGCATAGAAACTCCTGAGAGGCTAGAGGCCAGAGCATGTTTTCACATTCCCTGTATCTGTAAACATTAAGTCCAATTCTTCTATTGTTTACATGCCAGCATTTGCTGCATTCAGGCTTCCTCTTGGTTCCTTAAAATTGTAGTTCAATGTTGGAAAAGGAACAGACACAGCCCTCTTGTTTTGCCCACCATACCCCCACCTCAACTTTGACCTAATATATCACTTCCGAATAGATTGTTATATGAACAATGGGATTGTAGGGAGGACACGTAGATCGCTCACCACTCTCCACAGGAGATGTCTTGCAAGGAGCAAATTCCTGTGTGACCCTGTTTAACGGAGCCGTGAGGAACAGCACTGGAGTAGCAGTGAGTAAGTGGGAATCCTCTGTGTGTGGAGGATCTGGGCCCACTGGAGCTCCTCTAGGTCCTGCTTTACAACTTCCGTCATCACCTCGGCAGAACCGCAACAAGATCTGTGCAAGCCAAAGGGGAAAGCGTCTTCGTAAAACCGAAGACAGCTGCTTCCATAATAGAACTAATTGCACGCTGCATCACAGAACTAAATTAGTAGTGAAAACAGTTATAAAACTGACAGACAGTGAAACATGACTCACTTCGGAGCTGCTGCCAGTCAGGCACATTGTCATTGGCCACTGTTCAAAAACCCACACCTGCATGTTTTGAATAGTAAACATATAAGATGTAATTACTAGGAAAACATATGCCACTTTTCAAATGTGACAACACTGTGTTTTTTCCTTGGGACTGTAAGTGGCATGGGACTAAACTGACCACAGTGCTAATTCATCCCCAGGAGTCTTAGCAGATGGACTAAAGCAGAACCAAAGGTTATGTGCTCTTATTCATACATAAAAGACTAGCTTTAGCTTAAGCAGCTCTAAGGGATCTGTTTTGCTGACAGGATTCCTAGAGGTCTTCTGGACTGTCAATCAAGGAAAAATTAACATGGAGATGTAAGAAACATCAATTCTAAAATGCATATGAATGTGTGGCTCAGCTTAAATATTCAAGCTTCAGTGAGTTGGGGTGTCTTCCCTGGCTTTCCTCACAGCTATATAGTAATTGCTGTCTCAATGAAAACCAGATGTTCAGAGAAGACTTCATCTGTTCCTGCAGACTAACTCACAGCTCTGCTCCTTGGCTGCAGTCTGCTTTAGAGACTTTGCAGGTCCGTGCCAGGTTCAACTGAAAGCATGTTCGTTTGCTGCGCGTAGGTGGGTACCAGTGATAACACACTCCCTGGCTTCTGACCAACAAGGCGGAGCGTGCTGGCCACTGGGGAAACGTGCTTTGGGTCAGGGCATGGCAGTTTGTCCTCAGACAACAGCTCACACCCTCATCTCATGTTTTTAAGAATTCAAGTTGTGTTGAGCCACATTTATCAGCCAAGCAGGGTGAATAGAATTTCATTCTGAAACGAGTCATGGAACAGAATCTGTTCAATGTCCTCATGAAGTTTGTGCCTGTGGAATGTTCTAGCTTTTGTAATGGAGGCTTGGGTTGATGATGAGTTGTAAAACTGTATAGTGACTGATCCTTCTTTCTCCTGCTCATTAATTAGTCAGACTTAACATAAATCTGAAAACACTTGAGAGAATGCTGTTTTTTTGTAGGCACATAAGAGGTGCATACTAAAAATGATCAGCATTTCTTCATGGGAAAGACAGAGAAGAATCATATAAATATTTCTCAAAGGCCATATTTCTTCACAAGTTTCAGAAATGCTTATGTAAGCAAAAGGAAGAATGTGACAATTGGTTTGAGACTGTGAGGGGTATGTGCTCCGTTCTAGATGAGGGACCTGTGGGTAGTATTTATAATTTGGATTGCAATTGTTTACTAATTTGCTTCACCTCAAATATTTCCTTGAAGACAGGAACCATCTTATTCACCTTTTAAAAAAACATGCAAGGCACAGGGCCCTATAGGAGAGATAAAGATGAATAAACTATAGCACTGTCTCCTTACGAAGCTTAAATTGAATGCATAAGCCCCAACCCCCACTGAAGTTCTCTGACCTATAAAACATTTCCCCCACCTCCATTGCTACATTCTAACTTTTCTGTTTCATTTTTTTTTCATTGAGATATAACTGACATATAACATATTTGTTTTAGGTGGACAACATAATGATTAGATACATGTATCTATTGTAAAATGATTACCGCAAGAAGTTTAGTTAGCAGCCATCACCTTACATATTACAATTTTTTTCTTCTGATGAGGACTTGTTAATATCTACCCCCTTAGCAACTTTCAGATATACAACATGGTATCGCTAACTGTAGTCACCATGCCCAGGGCTTACTTTTCTTGTAAGTGGAAATTTGTACCCTTTGACAACCTTCACCCATTTCTCTGTGTCTTACTTATTTTAGTTTCTATCTTACTCACTTCGGAATCCTCAACACTTAGCAGTTGGGCCAATAAATCTTGGCATTTGCAGGCTTCTCCTTATCTGAATTGGCCTCTTTGGTCACTCCAAGATTCAACATGATTGACAGGTCTGGCTAAGGAGCAACTTCCTGCCCGAGAAGCCAGAGCAAGCTGTTTCTCCTCAGAGCAACAGAGAAGTCTGCGGAGCAGCTGTCATCCCACAGGCTGATTCACAGGATGAGGCACAAATGTGAGAGCTAATTAGATTCTCAGGTCTCATTCTTCAAGGGCTGTTTCTGAAGGAGGCAGGAAGAGCATCCGTTAAGCTGCAGTCTCTTGTCGGTCAATAGCATCCATTGCTGGGCCAGTCATTAGGATGTAAGCATGCCATTGTGGATCCCCAATCTCTCCTTAGCTTTATGAGTTGTTGCAGAGTCAAAATGTTAAGCTGGAGGATTTAGAGCTGAGAATAGAAACATTTATCCTATTGTTTGCATTTAATTGCATGGGCCAAATGTGGATTGCCTTTGGAATGTGTAAGTATTAAATAGTGAAAGTTCAGGGTTGTATGCATGGCTCTAAAACAAGATATATGTTTAAGGAGCCTAGATGATCTGGAAATATTTAACATGGAAGTATAAAACACTGAGGAGTAAATGTATTTGCCAAGCCTTGAATATCTTTCCGAAATCATGTTATCAGCTTCTCGTTACAATAACATAGCATGCAGTGCCAGCCAAGCACTAACAAACGGTCTCTTATACTGGCAGCTCATTAATTCCTTGGTCTTACATTTTTTCCCCCTCTCATATGGCAATATTTTAGCAAGCTGTTGAATTTTACTACTTCAGCTTAGTAACTACAAATTCCAAAGCATCAGGAGCTCTGAGTAGCTTGTCATTCCCTTCATCTAATCTGTCTGTGTCCCCTCAAAAAAATATGCTGTTATTACTTCTTAAATAAAATCAGTAAGAAAATTATAAAACATTGGGCTACATTTTTAAAAATATCAACTCTATAAAAGAACAGTACCTCTGCAACTCCAGGGTCTAGGAGTGAGATTTCCTTTGGAATCTTTTTTTAAAAAATCCCAAATGCCATGAATTTGGAAATCCCCGAAAGAAGTGCATCCCCTTTCTAACTCTCCCCCACCCCAGAGGTTCCAGTGGGACCAGGGAAGGCCCTACAAGAGCATAATCCCATGGTACATTGTGAGACAGACACAAGAGATTCTAAGGCTGGCACGGGGTTGGGCATGGAGCCGAGGGTGAGCCTGACCATGCAGCTGCTCAGCAGAGTTTCCAACACCTGTCGTCTCCATCCTGTTCCTGCCTGCCTTCTGATCACTGCCCTAGGTGAGTGAGGAGATCCTTCTATCCCATTTCCCTATTTCTACCTTCTATAGTGCCACCAAAACAATCTTTCTAAAAGCAAGTCTGACCATGTCACTTCCTGGTTGAAAACTCCTCTGTAACTCTTCATTACCAAAAGGAAACTTCCAAGCTCCTGAGCATGGAGCCCAATGGGTCCAACGCCCAGGTCCTCTCCGCTTCAGAAGTGTAGATGTGCGGGCAGCCCCACAAAGTCATCATGGGTTCAAGGTCTTTGAGGCTTCTCAATGCTGTTTCCTCTGCCTAGAAAGCCTTTCCCCAGGGATCACCCCATCCAGGATGAACCTGGAATATGGGAACCAGGAGTGAATTACTTCCCTAAGTTTGTACTATGATGCACAAACCGCTGTATTTAGGCAAGAGTGGCAAAACAAAAAAAAAAACATACTCAAGTTCACATGGATAGAAAACAATGAACATAATGTGCATTTAAAGATTTAAAATTTATTATAAAAGCAATACATATTTTATAGACATTTTAGAAATTGATGAGAACAGTAAACAAGAAAACACCACCTGGAAGACCACTGGCAGAATTTTGGCTTTTGCAGTGTTTCTTTCCCGTCTGTTATCTCTGGGCATGTGTAATATGTGGCATATTGCAGGAGAAAAAAAAGCTTGTTGAATGGATGAACTCATTTTTATGTCTTTATAATCTTATGTAGCAGTCTTAAGGGGATCCCCCTACTGCTATGGGTTTTGCTTCCAGGATCCTTACTGAGTTTTCATGGTTCTGGCAAGAGAAATGGAAGAGTAATCGTTATGAAATATAACCGCAATGCGCTCTGGGGGAAAGCCCTACTTTGCAGGGAGAAAGACTTTGGGAGAGTTTTATCCCCACTAAGGAAAGGACATTTCTCTCCCTCCAGCCCCCTCTAGGCCTTCTGTTCCACTGAAGTGGGAAGGGGAGCTATATGCTAGGAGAAACACTTGTGAAATTCACAGCTATGGGACACAGGCCTAAAACATGAGGGTTAATCATAAGATTAGAATCCTCCCCTTCCCCATACCTAGCCATACCGAGTGGGCTCCAGGATAATGTGGGATTATAGCTGGAGGAGCTGCAAGACACAGATGTTCTCTGAGGAGGAGCATTTAGGGAAGCCCAAAGTCAGAAAGGGAGACAAAATCAAGGACATTAGAGGAAGGTGAAGCCTCAGTACCTATGGTTACAGAAAACATTAAACACAGCCCAACTCTTAGCCAGATTAATGTAAATCCTCACTCTAAGGCCTGTTTGTTTCAAGTTCTATTACTCAGTACAGACTGTCTGACTTTGGCAAAAAAATTACAAAGTATCCTAAAAGGTAAGGAATAAAACACAATGAAGAGACAAAGAAGGCATCACAATCAGATGCAGACATGACGCAGCTTATGGAATTATCAGACAGGAGATTTAAAGTAACTGATTAAGCCCAGCTGGTGTAGCTCAGTGGATTGAGTGCGGGCTGGGAACCAGAGGGTCCCGGTTCGATTCCCAGTCAGGGCACATGCCTGGGTTGCAGGCCAGGTCCCCAGTGAGGGCCATGTGAGAGGCAACCATACATTGCTGTTTCTCTCCTTTCTTTCTGCCTCCCTTCTCCTCTCTCTGAAAATAAATAAATAAATTATTTTAAAAAAATTATTAAAAAAAACATAAAGTAACTGATTAATATGCTGAGTGCTCTAATGGAAAAAGTAAATAAAATGCAAGAATATTTGGGTAATATAAGCAAGGAGATGGAAAGTCTAAGAAAGAATAAAAAATAAATGCTAAAAATCAAGAACACTACAATAGAAATTTAAAATGTTTATGATGGGCTAAACATGGAAAAGGAAAAAATCAGTGCAATGAAAAACCAAAACAATGGAAAAATATCCTCAGGTGAGGATAAAAAATTTTTTTTTGAAGAATGATTATTTTTAAGATATTGAAAATTCAGTGATCTGGACAGTTGTTCTTGGGTTTGCAAAAGATTTCACAGATTCAGCTTTATGTAGATCACTTATTAAGGTACATGATAAAAACCTTCAAAATTTAGTCTATTTTATTGTCATACATGCAAATATAAAATATTTATATGCAAATTGCTACTTTGAAATGAGAACATAAGTTAGACAATAGCCATCATTATTTTCTCACAAACAATGATGTGATATAAAGCAGACATCCTCAAATTTTTGGTCTTACAACCCCTTTGCACCCTTAAAACGTATGGATAGTCCCAAAGAAAATTTATACTTATGGGTTAAAATTATTAGTACCTACCATATTAGTAATAAAAAAATGTTTAACCTCACCCGAGGACATTTTTTCTCATTGCTTCTGGAGAGTTAGGAAGGGAGACAGAAACATCAACCTGAGAGAGCAGGATCGATTGGTTGCCACCTGTACACACCTGGAGAGGGCGGGGGCAGGCAGTACCCACTCGGACCAGGGATGGAACCTGAAACCCAGGCATGTGCCAATAAAACTCAACACCAAAAGACCGAAAAATCCAGTTAAAAAACAGGCAAAGGACCTGGTAGATACGTATCTGAAGAGGATGTTCAAATAGCCAATAGACGTATGAAAAGATGCTTGACTTCACTAATTATCAGAGAAATGCAAATTAAAACCACAATGAGACATCACCTTACACCTGTCAGAATGGCTACCATCAGTAAATCAGTCAACAAACGCTGGCAAGGATGTAGAGAAAGGGGAACCATTTTACACTGTTGGTAGGAATACAGATTTTTGCAACCACTATGGAAAACAGTATGGAGATACCTCAAAAATTAAAAATGGAACTGCTTTATTACCCAACAATTCCACTTCTGGGAATTTATCTGAAGAAACCCAAAACAATAATTGGAAAGAACATAAGCACTCCTGTTATTATTGCAGTGTTATTTACAGTCACCAAGATATGGAAGCAGCCCAAGTGTCCATCAGCAGATGAGTGGATAAAACAACTATGGGACATTTACACAATGGAATACTACTTGTCCATAAAAAAGATGCAAATTTTACCCTTTTCGACAGCATGGATGGACCTGGAGAACATTATGCTAAGTGAAATAAGCCAGTTGGAGAAAGACAAATACCATAAGAAGGGTATAAGGGGGATAAATGGTAACGGAAAAAATACCATTAAAGAATAAAATTAAAAAATAATAATTGTTTATTAATTCATTGATTAATAACAATAATAAACCCACAATGTGTTAGTGTTAGAAACATGTTTTAATGCTAAGTAACTCTGTTTTCAAAATAAACATTTAGTGAAAAGAGTGGTGTTTTTAATTTTTGCAAATCTCTTCAATATCTTACTACAAGACAACTAGATTCTTATATCTGTTTCTGCATTCAATCTGTTGTGGGGTATTGTAAAGTATATAAAGAAAATCTAGCCTTATGGATATGTGGTTGGAAAAGGGAGTATTTGAATAGCCTTTTTGGATAACTGTGATTACTCTTTGATACTACTCCAAAACTCAACTAGTGTCTGTTTCTTAAAGGCTACGGGGTGGAATCTGCCAGTAGAATCTGGAACCCTTCGATGAATTTTTCTTGCTCTTTATACCAATGTATTAAAATCAATTGATTTATTTTGTACTTTGAATGGATCTTTTGCTCACGTCTGATTTTGTGTTGGTCATTTGGAAAATGTTGCTTCACTGAAGTATACAGTTTCTAAATGTTGACACGTTTCATAATACAGTATCAACAAATCACATTCATTAATATCACACCAGTCTTATTAGAAAAGCCTGTAAGTATTATAAGTATTGGGAAGCTGTCAAGCTCACAGTGGCAGATAGAAATTTTCCAAAATTCTAATTCTTGCTTGATAGCTCAAATTTTATTGTCGGCAACAAATACTGTCAGTTGTCTTCCTTGAAGTGACAAGCTGACTTTGTTCGTTTTTGACAAAATGTCTGCCAAATACCTAAGTCTGAAAATCCATCGTTTGTCAGTCAGTCTTTCAAGCAAAATCGGCATTCTGTGAAAAAAAGCAACAGCCCAGCCACTTCAGCGCTCAGCCCAGCCCGCGCAGGCACGCACCCTGCCTCAGCACGCAGCACCAGGGCTTCACGTATGCGCTCCATTCTGTCACGCTGAAAAGACTTATATTTTAGGATTGAGATCTAATAAAATAATTTTTACTGCTTCGTCAAAGACATTCTTAAGTGACACTAGCTATTTTTTTCTGTGAGTGCATGGTGATACAAAAAAATACTACCATTAGCATTTTGGTGTCACTTTTACCCACCATTTCTTTGGCATCATCTGCACAGTGAAAAAGGCAGACAGTGCCTTATTATTTTTATGGAAATAGTTTTGATGCCATAGACCTCTTGAGGGAGACCCCAGGGAATTTGAAAATTGCTGTGTAGGGGGATAGGTGGTGAACATGAAGAGGCCTTAGTCATTTGTGGCCAGAGAGCTCAGCACCTGCTGCATCTGCCGCCATCAAAAGGCTATTACAACCTTCTGAGGTGGCATCTCCGGGCATGGCGGAATGATGAAGCTCAGGAAGCAGTACCCATAATACACGCATGTCAGGGATTCTAATTGTATCAGAGAGAAATTATAAATGAGTATAGTAGTTTAAACAGCCTAGAGATTTGGGTCATTATACAGTATAGTGGTTATTGCAAATGACATAGCAGGTAATGATAAGTTTTAACTATTGTAGATTGATGGAGATGGTGGAAGAGGAAAACTGCTTTTCAGGGGGAAAGTAGGAAAGATCACCTAGCAGTGGAGCTGAGGCCAGCACAGCTCTTGCCATTCCTGAATACACACAAAAGCAGCAGTTAATGAAGTGTTGGGCACCACTTCGCTTTGGTGAGAAAGGAGGAGAGCACATCAGAGTTGACATGCTGGTTTTAAGAATATCACTTGTTCAGATACCTGTGGTTTTGGGTATCGGCTTGTTCTGCCCTTACAGTCCTGTAGCTGCATCTAGAAGAAATGTAGCCTCTGCTCAGGAATCAGTGAGTTAAAGGCCAGTGGAAGACGTCCATGCCTTCTGGATAGCAGTGGAGTCTATTAGTACAGAAAGTGATACCAATCTGTACTAACAGTAAAGGTCCTTTCTTATACGAGGGGATATGAACCACTTCCACGGCCTCCTGCAGTCCACTGCTCTAATCCTGCTTCTCAGTTTTACGAGGGGGAAAAAATCTTCCGGGAACTGAAGTAAAAGCAGAAGTGGATGCAAACAAAATTAAAAAGTCAAGTTTTCAGGCTGTATCTGTAATAAGCTTTCAGCTGAAATGAAATGTAATTAGCAAGCACGATAATGCAGTTTGCTTCATTTAGCTCTTCAGTGGGTTTATAAACAAATTCTGTCGGTTAACTTGTAAAGCAGATGCATCTACTACACTCTGGCACGTTAGAGAAGACAGCCTCACGCAGGTGCAAGGAATACAACAGGATAATCATTTATCAGTTTACCAGTCAGGAATGTTGGCAACAATGAACAGGCACCGTTTTGCAATGCTTGCCAGTAAAGAAGGCTAAGAAATAGTTCATCTGAGGGATTATGAGAGAAGAGCGGGGGTGGGGGGCAGCACTCCAGATTCTCAATGTAAACATTTGCACCTTCATTCAGGTAAAACAAATTAGGGAGTCAGCACCTTGAAGGGCAGAGCATACTCAAAGCTATTTTACAGGGGAAAAAAATCAAGAGGTATTAAGAGACTGAGGACTTTCCCCTGTATAAACCAGAGGACCAGTTAGAAGATGTGGCTGGCCTAAAAGAAAAATTCTTTTGTCTTCGTTTTGCCAAATCTTCTCAAAACTTAGATCAAATTCTAACTCCTCCAGCTTTACCTCAACTCTCATTCTACTGAGATTGCTACTCCTGACATTGACATTGCTACTCCTGTGGTCCTCAACCCAGCTCCCCTGTGCTATGTGTGGGCATGGTCCATCGCCCCAACAGGGCGGAGCAGAAACAATTACTTATCTCCCTTGACATTCTTAGTGGCTGGTACCACGGTCTATGACAGGGAACTCAAATACATGGTGGTGAAGAGATAAGAGAAGGGAGTGCGTGTGTATCTGTAGGGCTGGTTCGTAGACGTGGGAAACGACTTTTGACTGTGGATTTCTTCACCAAAATCTCACAACAGAATAGATGATATAAATGTGGGTCATATCTCTTTGTCTTGATGGGTTTAGCCTCAATAACGGCTGTAAAACAGCAAGTACTAAATAATGATTATGTGATATTTATGTAAAAGCCTTCAACTTAACACCCTTAGAAAAATACCCCTACAAGAAAAAATATGGCACCCTAGGGTGTCAGCCTAAAAACAGTTCACTGTACTTGAACAACAATAAAAAAAATAAAAATTAAGAAAAAATAAAATAAAAGGTGGAGGGAAAATGGAGACAACTGTACTTGAACAATAATAAAAAATAAAAATAAAGAAAATAAAACATAGTTTATCAGAAATAACTATTATTTTTTAAATGCTTTATACTAGCTCTATCCTATGAAACATCAAAATGCACTGCCTTAGACCTGTAATGTCTAATGCTGGATGTGTCTTATATTCTGATACTGGATGCCGATCTTGAAGGTGGTAAAGTCTACCTCTTTTATAAGCCACTAATGTACAAATCTACAAACTGACCTAAAACTTTGAGTCTACTTTCCGCAGTCAACAAAGCACATACTAGTGCTTTTGACCAGGTTCTTATTCATTACATTAATTCCACAAATATGCTTCGAGCCTCTGCTATGTGCCTGTGCTGCTATAGATATTTAGGATGTAGAAGCGAACAAAACAGAAAAAAAACTTTTGCTCTTATAGCATCAATCTTTGTTGAAGAAGACACACAGTGAGCAAACACTAGAAAAACAGGACAGGGGAAAGAGGAAGGAGAGTGGGGGCCAGGGTGGGCGTGTTCCGTTAAAGCGGGGATGCTCACGGTAGCAAGATAACAACACTTAAACCAGCACTTGAAGGAGGAGGCAGTTCACCTTGAAAGCAGCGGCCCCAATCTCCCAACAGTATTTGAAGTTTTACATTTAGTTCAGCTACTGAGTCTATGCAGTTGGTCTTTCTTAGTACACACATCTCACGTTCTCAACTTGCTTTTTTATTCATTTATTTAACAAATATTTATTGATTACATAGGGTGTGCTACACACTGCCAGGCTTTAAGGATGTATTAATGTAGTCCCTGTATTAAGGAGTTCAAAACCTAGTAGGTAACTAACAACACCACCAAAGAGAGTAAGCCCAGACCATGAGATCCTGAGAAAGGGGAAACGCACTTCCCAAAAGAATGAAGGCTTCACAGAGGAGATGATGGCATTTCAATTAGATCTGTAAAAATCTGAGGTGATAAAAATATTGGGAATTAAATAGTACCTTGATTCTCATAGACTTAGAAGGTGTATAGGATTGCCATTCACAATATTTTTTAGAAATGCTGAAATGTCTACATTCTTGCCATATTAACTCTCAGTAATAACAGGGTAAATGTTAAACTTTCTTTAACACTGAGCATCTTCATGTTCTGATCCTTGTCATGTATTCTTATTTCAACTCTCAGGAAGTTTTCCTTCAAAGATTGATAGACATACGAACAATTATTGTGCATTTTCAAGCAAAGCCATTAGACTGGATCTCACACAAAGACACTTCATTTTTATTTTTCCTAACAGAGGACAAATTTTCATATATGTGTTCCATTGTATAATCCTAAACTGCTTTCACATTGTGTTACTAGGTCATCTTTTTATTCCTTCTGATTATCCATAGTAATATCTCCAATGTGGTTTTTGGCTCCAATATACTACAATCTCCAGAAGACAAGCTGTTTCTCTACCCTAATAGCTAAGTTTTATGATATACTTTATAGATCCAGATTATGGCAAACATGTTATTTATTGTGGGCATCTAGAAGAGCGCCTGAAAACAATCTGCGTACTAAATAAATGTTCCTTTTTCCCTCTGCCCATGATTCTTGTATTTTTTTTAAGACCCAGTTCAACTTAGCAGAACTAGGGGTCTTTTTACCTCGCTGTACCCCCATAGGTTGCTCTCTTCATTTTACACAGCTTCACCTCTTTGCATCTGCTCCTGGCCACTCACTGTCCCATCTCAGCTTTTTGGAGTCTACTCCTAGGTGTCCTGGGCTCTATAATAGACTGATATTTCTCCAGCTCCATTAGGATGTCGGGCAGAATTCCAGAGGATGACACTTAGGAATGCTGCACTGAATCTTTCCTGGCCTTTAGCCACTGGAGAAAGTGGGTTCCTGGGAATAAGGGCTCACTATATTTTTTTGCACGGATTAGGACACTGATACTCCCAAGCCACCTGCTGGGGTTTGTTCTCCTCTTTGTTCCTACCAGGCCCCAACTAAGAACATGCTCCTGTCTTCCCACCATGCTCTTAAACAGACTTCCCAGAATCACTCCACGGGATCATGGCCCTCATTCTAGCTCCGTCCGGCAACCCTGCACCAAGTGTCCTAGACGAGACCCCCATGGTCACTTACATGGACCCTCTGCTACTCCCTGGGCAGTGCTTTATTCTGTAGCCTACCCTACCGCTGACCAGAGCAGCAACTCTGTCCCCATATTCTCTGAAGTTCTTGCAAATTCCCTCCCGGCTGCCTTCCTTCCACCACCATCCACCCACTGCAACCCTCCCCCCTTCATCTCCCCTGCTCTCCAGGCTGTTCTTCTCCATCCACACAAGCTAAGGAGGAGCCTTTCCTGGCAATCCTGCCCTTCCTCAGCACTGGAGGCGAACCCCACAAAGATCTCCATCTTCCCTTGTGGCCACGCTGCATTCGTAAACATCGCTGGAGTTGTGACGAGCAGCCAGCCTAGGACTAACTCTAAAGAAGCCGAATCTTGATGCCCATAGGTATCCATGAGTATGACTTCAAAGTTTTGCTTTAGTAAAGTAATGTCTTCTGTGAAAGAGGAAGCAGACCGACAGTTTTCATAGCAGGAGCTAGGGATCCCCAGGGATCCCCCACAGTCATCCAGAATGCCTTAGTACCACAGTGAAAGCTCCTCCCATACATATCACCAAGGGAATTTTTCAATCCAAGGGGTGTGTTTGTTTTTAGAAGAGGATCACAGTTACCATACACAAAAACCATTCTATTTGTATCTGCCCAAGATGGTTGAAGTTAGTATAAAACACCTGGAAAACTATTTCTGTAAAGTGATGGTCCTGTTTAGACATGACACTTTTTGTGCTTAAAATAATTCTAAGTGAAGAAACTTTTTCAAGAACTAAAATTTCTTTTCCTCCCCCCCGCCCAGGAACTAAACTAGTGTACGTTCTTTACCAATGCTAAACTAGGTAGCATTCTTTACCAATGCAAAGAATTTTAGCATAGTTATAATTATTAAAATGTCAAAATATTTGGCATGAATATTTTTATGAGAGAGGGAGAGAATACTGTTTTTCTTAATTCGAGATAAAAACTAAAAGGGAACTCTCATCATAATAAGCAAAAGTACTTTGTAATTGTGATCTGCCAAATAATTATACAATGGTACTATTTATAAAAGTAGCCCCTAAAATAGGCTACTTTGGCATGGTATGAAATTCAGGGAGACTTTCATGGTAGGGAAGACAGTGGATTTGAAATTGTCATTTGTTCATGATACAAATTAATATTTTGAATTTAAAAAATTTTTACTTTGTGTAATATTTTATCCTTTTTTTTTAGAGAGAGAATTTTTTTGGGGGGAAGGGGATATCTGCAGGCCACTATATTCTGATGACTTTTTCATTATGTAACATTAGCCGTCTCTGGGACATGGAGTGGCAAGGTAACTGTATCATGGGAGATGAGGTCAGTTATCTAATTACCATCAAACACATTCACTGTTTCCTCCAAACCAGTGGGAGTTGCAGAATAGACTGTCTTGGCAATAGTTGTTTCACTTGTATCATTTATTTTGAGATAGACATTGGATAAGTTGCATCAAACTTCTTCAGTATATTAGAATATAATTTCTAAGTTTATCAACATATTTTAGGCTTTGGTGCAGAAAACCATAGCGGCAGGATGCTGCTGGGGGGTGGTACCTGAGCAGGCATCTCTCTCTCTCCTCCGCCATACTCCCGCGGTGCTCCTCAAGCTCTAATGTGCTTACGAATCAGTTGGGGACAGTGATGAAGTGCAGATTCTGATTAAGAAGGTCTGCGATGGGTTTGATAGTCTGCATTTTTAACAAGCTCCAGGTGATACTAGTGCTGCGGGTCCAGGGACCACACTTTGCGTACTAAGGCCTGGAAGTCAAAATCGTTTTGCCCCAGTGTTAGGAAGTGTCTTCTAGAAATTTGGAAAAATCTTGCTGAATCAAGAAGACTTGGCATGCTTGTGTAATGTATCTTATAGTTCAATTTTGCTCATTTCAATTGTCTTCTAAAATTTGTCCAAAATGTTTGGGCAAATGCACATATACACATTGGCCATTGATTTTTTTCATGGCATCAATCTGACTGCACAAAACTCCTTCATGTAAACCAGAAATTGCCCCTGAGGGATAAAGAGCTGTGGTGGCTCCCCTGGACTTGAACCTGGGAGTCTGAATTCTGCAAATCAGCTCAGCGCAGGGGAACTGCCCTGCAAGGCGCTGGCATCGCAAATTGTACTTACTTCTATTTTGAGAATTATTGGCAAATGCAGAAGGAAATAAAAAAATCTTTGTATTTTTAATGATTTCCGAAGAGTAATAAACAAAAATAACTCAGAACATGCCATGTGGGGATGTGAGACTTAGGACAAATGAGGCTGGCTTTCTAAGAATGGTTCTCAGGAACTGGCTAAGCAGAGTATAACTGAGAGAAAGAGCCTGCAAGTCCTGCTATCTCATGGAAAGCATAATTTACAGAGTTGTGGTAATAATAACAATGATAACAATGTGAATTAATAAACTCACCAGTGAAACCACCATTCATACTTGTTGGGTAATTTAATTAGCCTCAGCTGCACTTTCTCTGTCAATCCCAAACTTACGGGGATTGAATTGTTAAGTACATTTTTCACTCTGTGATTCTGAGAAGTTTATTTTTACCTGGCAAATTATTTTAAACGTGAGACAAAGCAGGACCACGGTGGTGAAATTACATAGGAAGTCTGCGTTCTTGCTCCTCCGGCCCAGGCCCTGGCTGCCCCGGCCCTGGTGCACAAAGAGCTGGTGTGAATTTCAGATCCTGGGTCTGCTCTAAATCACAGGAACTGGAGAAATTAGAAATGACACCATTTACCCAGGGGCCTCTGCCGAGGAGTATTTTTTTTGGAACTTTTACATCAGTCTCAGAACTCACTGGCTTCATTAAGTCACGTGGGTCATTGTGTTAGAAAGGAAGGAAAGAACATGTTATTAGCTAGGGATTTTTTTTTTCGCTTTGCCCTTCACCACCCTCCTTACTCATTTCATTGCGTTGCATGTGGTATTTCCCTCCCCAACCAAGATATCTATTATATCTTTCGTCTCAAGATTCTTTATGTGGCAACCTGTGTTAACTTTCCTAGGGCATGCACTGAAGACTTGGATTTCTTCATGTACACGTGATTTTGGAAACAAACTCTGTGCAACTAGTTTAGAGATAATTCTACAGGTCATCGTTTATTGAGGGTAACTTCCCTGTTCATATAGTCCTTTTCTTCTCTTACCCACATCTTTTTCCCTTTCCCTTTAAAACTTACATTTTCAGAGCAAGGGAGAAAATCGTGAGAAATCACATATGTGTTTAGGAGGATGATTGTCATTGAAACCGATATGTCTAGTCGATAACAAAAACTGTCCTAGCCTCCCACGGAACACAAACCCCCAGGGCTGGGAAGAACAAAGCCATCTTAGAGAGGAGTGGGAAGGGGTGGGGGCATGCGCAGCCTCTCACCCCTCTGGCACCAGCCAGAACCCACAAACCATTTTATCCTCTGGCCCTAGGAGATCAAGGCAAGTGCTGTTTGGAAAGTTCCCTTCAAGGCTGAGTTAAATATTCCACTCTTTTGTTTGTCCTAGTGGCTTTTCCCTGCCTTTTCCTAGGCTACTCAGCATAGTCTGAGTCAAAGGAAGCTTCTGGGCCCCATTCGCCCCCTTTTTGGTTTGGTTTGGGTGGAGGCCTTCATTCGGCATTCCCTGACTCGCTTCCCTATCTCCCTCTCTCCTGTGTAAATTTGGATCTTTGCTAGTAGTTGGGAACGAGAAGAGATCCTTTTCCCTTTACATAGAGGATCCAGTTCACTTCCAGGTCAAAAGCAGCTTTGACTATTGTTTTCAGAAAGTCCCAGGAGGGCTGGTGAAAACTTGGCATACTCCGCATATTTTGAAAAGTGGAAAAAAAAGTTTTAGTCCTAGGGAAGTAATTATGACCCAGGGAGATGTTTTATTTTTGCCAAAATTAATATGAATGTCTGAAATATATATTTCACCTAAGTATACCATGGTTAATGATATTATTTCTTAAATTGTGAATAATAAAATGTCCATCTAAAAAATAATACGCATCTGGGGGCAGGTTGGGGACAGTGGAAATAGGTATGAGTTTTCTTTCTGGAATGATTAAAGAAAGACTTATAAAAATTAATTGAGGTGATGGTGGCATAATTCTGTGGAAAAAACTGAAACAAATTTAATTGTGTACTTTATAGTACCTGGAGAACTGTTAAAATTTATTAAGGTCCAAACCCCACCCAAGACCAAGTGAAACAAAATGGGGGCAGGAAAGAAAAGAAAAAGACTACATCAAAATATTATAAATATCCTCCCTGTTTAAAAAAGAACAACAAAACTTGAGTTGAACATTTAATTGAAATGGTTTCAAAATCATAACAATGTAAAAGGTCTTGCTTCTAGCCTTCCATCCATCCATCCCAACCCCTGCCCAACACTATCCAGAGATAACCACTTAGATTAGTTTATTTGTCTCTTTCAAGTGCACTTGGCTATCAACCAGTGGTTCGCAAACTGCAGTGGGCCTCTGGGTCACCCGGAGGCCTGGTGAAACACAGGCAGCTGGGCCCCGCCCCTAGGGCTTCTGATTCCACAGGTGTGGGATGAGGCTGGGGAGTATATTTCTAACAGATTTCAGGTAGTGCTGACTCTTCTGGCCTATAGAACCACTGGTACAAAAAAGGGGGAATGAATCAGGACAAGGAGAAACCACTGATGGGAATGAGAATGGGGAGTAGGGGGACTAATAAATTAAACAAGATCCAAGGGTTTGGTAGGTAGGGTTTAGAGAAGCAATGGGGATAGGGTGGTTAAGGAAGGTGTATCTTCCTTAGACAGCCTAGTGAAGGAAGAGTAAGACTCAAGACGTTGAGAGACTTGAGGTTAGAGAGAACATCACACCATACGTTTTGCACTATCCAATATGGCAGCCACATGTGGCTCTTGAGCACTTGCAATGTGGCCCATGTGACTAAGGAAATATATTTTTAATTTTATGTAATTGAAATGGAAAACAAAAGGCTGATACTTGATCTGGTGAGTGGAAAACTTTTAAGTATGGAGCAACTTGGAATGTGAATCTATTGGAAGTGTAGCTATGAAGCTCTCACTAAAGCAAGGCAGCTGAAGGTTGACAGAGATATAACGGCAGCATGGCAAGTAGGTGCATTATTTAATATACTAACTGGAAACACCAGGCTAGGGAAGAAAATAACTAAAGCCAGAATTGGGGTGGAGGTAGTAAATGATTGTGAAGAATCAAGGGATAAAATGAAGATCACAACGTAGACAAAGAACTGAAGTTTGTGAACTGTAAGATGACAAGAGAAATGGAAGACAGGGCAGGGACATCATCCAACAGACAAATTTCTGAGTTTGCATTACTGGAGTGGAATAATATCAAGTGGTGATGAAGACTAAGATGTGACTCTGTAAGTGGGACGCTGAGTTTGGAGTTGATAATGAATGGTGGAGCCAGCCTACCAGAATGTTAATGTGATTGTTAGAGATTTGGAGGATGATAAGTTGGTAAAAGAGAGAGAAGATCGGCTACTTGAGGAAGGTGGAAGAACGTCCAGGGGTTGGTGGGTGGTCAGGTGATGGTCAGAACTCCAGAAGAAAAGTTTCGGAGGACAGACGCGGCAATAATGATCAGAAGTGATGTGGGAAGCAAGGAATATGCCTTTCTCATAAAGCCACTCTGAACTTTCATAATCAAGTGCAATCTTTCCCTCTTTTGAACCCTGAGGCATTTTGGACCTTCTTCGGTAAATGTTCTGTATGTTTTGAACTGTGGCTATTGATCTACTCACCTAACCACTTCCACTGCCCCCATCCTCTCAATTCCCCCGCCGCTCACCCCTGCCCCTGTCTGATACTAACACATACTCTCCATCCAAGAAGTTCTTTGAAGGTTGAAACAATGTTTTCCTCTTTTATTCCAGTTTCTGGATATTAATAAACTCACATTAAGTTAAATTTCATTGAGATTTTTATAAATAAAAAAAAGAGAGAGGCTGGATCTACAAAATAAAAACATATAAATAAAAAAATGTAGACTGTAGCAAAATATCACAAACCTCTGTCATCTGTTTTCTTCACTTAGCATCTTTTTGTACAAGGCACTGTGTGCAAGTCTGCAGCAGCCCCTGGGTGGAATGCCAAAGGTGCAATGTAGAAATCTGAGAGAAAAAAGGGGAGGCAGGAAGGAGAGCAGTGAACCCCAATATCCTGGTCCTCAGACCAGTGCCCACTAGTTGACTTGATTGTGACATTGTTAGAGCAAAGTAAAAATCCAAGAACTCAGAGAGCCAGAAGTTAACATCCTCCATGAGGACAACAATTTGAACCTTGTGACTGATATTTTAATCCCTCAGTACCCAGAGGTCAGGGCTTTACGTGCCAGGAATGGATCAATTACGCAAATATAATGGTAATGCAGAGCATGTGCTGGGAGCAACGTGTCAGTCCGTGTCATACTGGATGTCCCAGAGACTGCACATGACATATGCCAGGACATCCGAAACGCTAACATTGACTTCCTCCTTACTGAACTTCACATCCTTTCAGGGATAATTAACAATTTGGTGAAATTGAGTTTGAAAAGAGGGGAAATAAAGACAAAATTTTATTTACTCTTTTCCTTTTCTCTCCCTAAGATCTGTTTCCCTCTGTGCTCCTTGCAGTTCAAGTTCATTCTGTAAACAATTGGGTCTTATTTTGCTCTTGAATTTTGGGTAATGTTAGAGTTTTAGGGCCATCTGTGATTCCCCTATCTAGGTGTGCACAGCCTGGACCATCCACAGGGAAATGCTGCCCGGTGGATTGTCCATGGGGCTCCGGAAAGAGTATGGCAGCACCCTGGAAGGGAAACGGAAAAACTTCGTTGGCTCAGAGAGGCCTCCATTTGGGGAGGCAAACTCAGATATTTGGAGCCAAATCCTCATTCCATGTGACTCCAGGGAAGCTCTGGTCAGTGTGTAATTCAATGTGGGTTGGGCAAGGAAAAGACAGAGGAACACGAAACTGCCAAGTTTGAGGCCTATTACGCAGTTGTGACCTGACCTAGAATACGGTGCCGAGTTGTGTGTGGGTAACTCAACCATAAAAAGGCAGCTGTGGTCTTATTAGTCGTGAACTTGAGATCATTTTAGTTGAAGACGAATTGCCCCTAAATGATTGATCTGGTATTTGGAGGAAATGCTGTTCTCTCTGCTTCTCCCAAATGGAGACACTAACCAGACCCTTGTCCCACACCCAGAGCCTTATTTGTGGTGTGGCTCGTACTATGGCCTGCTGGGGAATGATGACCTTGGACTGACAGTTCCCCTTTAAGTAGCAAACTTATGTTTTTCATCTTAACTTGATATGCCAGAGGCACTGAATAACAACCTACATCCTTTCACACACCACATGTCTGTGCCAGGTTTAAGCTGATAAAAGCTGGGGGGAGTGTTTTCTGAGTGGTCTGACAGAGGCTGGAAATGGGGATATTCAATAAGAGACAGAAAGCCCTCCGTTTCTGCCCTTAGGCCCCCTTGAAGAAAATCATAGAGACGCTCTGTGAGCCTGGACTCAAAGTGGCTTAAAATTTCAAGCCAAGGGAAATGTCCCTCCCCTTTCTTTGTGAGGTTTTGCAGCAAAATAACCTGTTTGCTGGAGAGATTAGATTTGTCAGCTTCAGCATTGCATGGTGGGAAGGTCTGACCTTGAGAATTATGGGGCTCTAAGGAAAATCAGCAGCGGAAGAAAAAGCAAGCCTGCGGCTGAGATCACCTGGCCGAGATCAGGTCTGGTAAGAACCCGGAAGAGGTGAGCAGGGGCAAAGGACAGCCCAGACTAAGAGCTCGGGTCTTCTCCAGAGCCATAACAAAATCAAAATCTGGGAGCAGATGTGAGAGATCCCCCCCTCCCCACCATCATGGCACCCTGTTATTTCTGTTCTAGAAGAAAAGGAAGTAGCACATGGATTTTCTTCCTACGCTGCTTCCTACCCGATGCATTGGTGCAGATTTTCTTCTGAACCTCTCCCTACCCTTTGGCCATTGCAGCCTTTGTTGGGGGAGACTGGAGAGTAAACCAGCAGGACTGAGGTTACTTTTGTCCGGAAAATGCAGATTATTTCCAGGTGTAAACTCAAAGGAATCAAATGTTGTATCAGGTATTTGATGAGAATTAAAGGCTTGGGAAGAATAATACTTTCTGTTTAGATAGCACTTACAGAACAGTGGCCCCTATCGCTTCATTTGATTCTCACGGAAGCCTGATGAAGTGGATTGGCCAGGCATTGTTATTTTCCAATTCTACAGATGAAGGAACTGAGCCCCCAGCTTCTGGGACTAGCCAGAAATCCCGGAAGTATGTGGCAGAGCAGGCATGGTCTAAAGATCTTGTCATTCCACCCAGTCTCCTGCCAAAGGCTTATCTCAGGCTGCAAAATAACAAGTGATGATGAGTGACTCATGGCATCCTTTGGTGTCATGCATTCATCCGTGACCCCTGCTTCCCCTGAAGTCCCCTCAACTGGGGTAATAACATCTTCCTTCTGACTACCTAAAGCGTCACCCCCAGCAATCCATCAAAATCCCTTCTAGCAGGATCTTCTTGGCAGACCCTATTGGACTGGAGTGGATTTCACTTTCCATGAGATAGAAACCAAAATGCTAATTAAGAGGTCCAGCAAGAGGTCCCTCTCCCCCACCCATCTCTTCTGCTTGCAAGTACACACTGTCAGGTGATGCTCTTCACTACCAGCCACCAAATAACCTTGCTCTTTTTAGTCTCTGCATGTGATCTAATACTAAAAGTAACCATCCATTACCTGGGTGGATAAGTGTACACCTGTACATAACTTTACCTTTTGGGGTAGCTTAGGGAGGCTTGGGGGTACTTTAGAAAGCAGTTTGTCTGTTCATTTGTTTTAAACACAGAAAACTTTCATAATCATGGATGTGCAAGGGGCTTGTACTAGTGGCTTTCTTTGCCTTGTATATTCTCCCTCCACATCCCCCAAATCACTTTCCCCTTCACCTCCTTGAAGTCTTCACTCCAATGAGCCCCTTCACCCCAACACCAGCCTGTTGAAAAATCCCCACCCACCCATCCCTACTCTATATTGATCCCACTTTCCTCACTATATCCTTTCCTTTTCCATAGCATGTATCCTCTTCTAAAATATACCCATCACCTTCTAAAAATAAGTAAAATGTAGTTTACTTATGTAGTGCATCTGTTATTTATTGTCTGTCTCTTCTTGCTGGAATTAACTTTTAAGGGGGAGTGAAGCTGGGTTTTTATTACTCATTGTGGTATCCCAAATGCATAAGGCAGTGCCTGGCACATAGTAGGTGCTCAAAAAAATTTTACTGAAACAAATTTATTTCCTCTGTGCATCTTACCTTCCTCCTTTAGCTTTCGAAGAAGGTTCACATGAGAGTCTTCATCCATCACTAGTTTCTTTACACCAAATAACCCAAGATGCATGCTTGTACCATCTACCATGCCAATGAATGACAGTACCTTTGGGGCTAAGTAGGGCATTTATGAGGGGCATCGAATGACCAGAATGTATCTTGGTTCTGCAGATACAGGAATTCTTTGCTCAGCCACATTTACTTAGGCCTTGGAAAAATTGCTTATGGGGCCCCAAGTCACATGGTACCAAGAATTATTTCCAGTGCATAAAAAACTAGGTGCCAGTTTTTATATCTTGATAAACTGTGAAGGGCTTCACCTCCTCCATCCTTCATGACCCTTCTCCCTCTTTTCTACTTTCTTTCACAGTAATTGCCAGCACGTGTGCGCTATACAGAGTGCCACCTGTAGGTCTGTGGATATCACGAGGTAAAAGTAAGAGAAAGAAAAGCTATTCGACATTAGTTACCATAAGGGCAGAATACTATGGGATGGAGGCATGTGGATGATGAAGGTACATGATGGACCATATGGGCCATTGCCTGTAGTAGCTTGTAAACATTTTAAAACCAAATGAACCAGTCCTGGTGGGAACAATTTGTGGAGGAAAAAAACAAAGATGATGCAAAACAGCACCTTCCTGAGTAAAGGATTGAATGATTCATAGAGAGACATATATCTGCCAAGCTACTCAGAATATTGATACCGGTCAGTTTGAGGATTGCTTTCCCAGTAGGGTGATCTACTTAGGAAACCACATAATGAACTGAAGGTTGCAACATAAATGTACATTCAGAGCAAAGGAACTTGGCTGAGTCTGACTAACAGCTGTGCATCCTGACTCCAATAACTAGAGAAATACAGGGGCCAGATGTCACCCCTGCAGTCACGCGGTTGGGTCTACCACTGCCATGGACACAGTGGCCTTGGCTGCCACCCTTAACTCTTTTGTTTTTGATGATAACATCACACTTTTGTTGTACTCATCACCCTTTTTCATTTTATTATGCATGTGGATTTTACTTATACGTTTCAGTCTACTCAGGGGTGTCCAACTCATGGCTGGTGGACCACATGCAGCCCAGGATAGCTATGAATGCAGCCTAAAACAAAATCATAAATTTACTTAAAACACGATTAGATTTTTCTGTGATTGCATGTTGTACCGTATTTAATGCGTGGCCCAAGACCACTCTTCTCCTCCCAGTGTGGCTCATAGATGCCGAAAGGTCGGACACCCCTGGTACAGGCTCCTGTTTACTATACAGCCCAATATGCTATATGCCTGTTGCTGGCTGGTGACAATACGCAGTCCTTTTCCTTCCCAGGTCCCCATTTGTGTAAGGGGAATATGGGGCAACTTTTTTTTCAGCACATATCTTCAATACATGTATCCAATAAGATCAGAGATTGGATTGCCACTGCACACTGTACAGGCTAGGTAAATTGTGACTTGCCCCAACCATTCTGACACTAGCCTATAAATTGTTTCTTCTGATTTCTAATACCACCCTACATGATCATTGTCCCTGTACCACATAGTCTAATGCCTTCAGTTCTTTAAAAATTGTATAAATATTTATACATATAAGAGGTATGCAAGTGTGCCTTTGCCTCTATATGTATCTGTCTAAAGCCTAAGTATGACATGAAATGTAAATATCATAAAAAAAGGTTGATAGATGTGGCTACTGTCAAATTAAACATACTAGAGGCACACGAGACACTATAATATAATAAAAGTTAATAAAAAAGATCTTGGTTATTGTCATTAATCCTGTGATGAACATAGGGGTGCATGTATATTTTTCAGTTAGTGTTTTGCATTTCTTCAGGTGAATGCCCAAATATCTGTCTATAGACAATTGGACAAAGAAGATGTGGTACAAAACTACAATGGAATATTTCTTGGCCATAAAAAAGTATGAAATCTTAACCATTTCTGACAATATGGATGGATCTAGAGGGCATTAGGCTAAGCAAAATAAGTCAAAGACAAATACCATGGATTTTACTTATATGTGGATTCAAAGAAAAAAATAAATGAACAAAAAAACAGAAACAAACTTATAGATATAAAGAACAAACTGATGGTCGTCAGTGGGGAGGGGGTTGGTGGGCCGAGTGAAAAGGGCGTAGGAATTAAGAAGTAAATTGGCAGTTACAAGATAGTCAGGGGGTGTAAAGTACATTGTAGAGAGTATGCTATCCCTGTATAGCTAATAATACTGTAATAACTATGTACAGCGCCAGGGGGGTACTAGACTTACGGGGAGATCACTCCATATGTTATATAAATGTCTAATGGCTATACAGTTCACCTGAAACTAAATTGTTACAGGAGGAAATACTCACTCTGACTATTTGTTACTATCCCCAAAATACAAAATAAACTATGTTAATCTGCAGAAAACAAGACAGATATCGAGAAGAGCAAATGACGTAAGTAGGCAATTCTCAAAATAAGGACTTCAATGACCAAAAATACAAAAAGTTTCTCAACCTTACTAGTGACCATAGACATGGTGTTAAAAATAATGAGATTCTGTTTTTTATCTTCCGGGTTGGCAAGAATTTAAAGAGGTTGATAATATGTATATAGATAATATGTATATGTATGTGTGGAGAAAGAGGCTGTCACATACCACGGCTGAAGTATTAATTGCAATGTTTTTAAAGAGCAAGCCAATTGGACAATTCTTATCAAGCTCTTAAGCACAAGAACCTCTGAACTGGCAATTCCATTTCTACGATCTAGTTTAGAAAAATACTCTCAGAAGAATATAGGGATAGTCAAATAAATGTATTCATTACAGCATTTTTAGTAGCAACAAATTCCTCTTCCCCTAAATGTACATATATCATAAATCCCATAACACAGCTAGAAAAGAACTCTATGTAGCCATTACAATGAAAGAGCATATCCATATGGACTGATGTGGGAGAGCGTGCACACTGTATTTGTTGAATGAAAATAACATGCCAAAGAGTAGGAGCTATGGTGTGATCTCATTTTTATAACAGAGATATATTTACATACGTAGAAGGAAAGACCTGAAAGGAACAACACCAACCCCTTCAAGCTATCTGATAAGGACAAGAGTTTTCCCTTTTATTTCTGTCTTCATCCCGCTTCAGTGTTTGTTGGGAATTTTTGTATAGTAACATATATTACTTGTATAAATTTCTTGGAGCTGCCATAACAAAATTCCACAAACTGGGTGGATTAAACAACAGAAATATATTGTCTCACAGTTCTGGATGCCAGAAGTCCAGAAGGTGTTGTCAGGGTTGGTCCCTTCTGGCAGCTGTGAGGGAGCGTCTGCTCCGTGCCGCTATCCTGTCCCACCCTAATGACCGCATCTTAATTTGATCATCTGCAATGACCCTGTTTCCAAATAAGGTAACAGTCACAGGCACTGAGAGTTAGGACTGCAACATCTCTTTGTGGGGGACCCAATTCAACCTAATTATGTCATGAAAATAATTAAGAAAACCCAAAGCATGCTCCTCACTCCCGCGCTGTGTTCCTGTTAGTGGCTCCTGTGTGAGACCACACCAAACTCTGGTGCCTCCTTTCACTCCCCTGCCCTTTCTCTTCACCAGCCACTCTTCCCACCAGGTCTAATGGGCCGTTTATGCTTTTTCACTAGCAACTTCTTTATCACAGGTCTGTGAGTGTGCAGGACATGAGAATTTTTATCAATAATTATGGGTGAGTTTAGAGCATCTGCACTTCTCCCTGGATGGCAAGAATTTAAAGAGGTTGATAATATGTATATAGATAATATGTATATGTATGTGTGGAGAAAGAGGCTGTTACCATGTTATTCCCGAGGGTATCAGGTCAAGAAATAATACGTGTGTTTCAGCTCCTTGCAAAGCTTTACTCCAGCCTGTTTCCCTTTTCTCACTAATCCTTCATAATGCCCCAGTTTCATAATGTGATTTAGTGAAATTAAACTCAAACAGCCCCAAATTATATAATTAATTACATTTGGCTTCAATTACATTGACTAATTGATCCAAGACTGCTCCAGGCTACCTGCAGCCTGAGGTGGAACAAGGCAGGTGGCGAGGGTTCATTAGCTTAGTAGTTCATGTGAGCTAGCTAATTTGATTTTTTAAAATTGTTATAAATCTCAAATGGATCATACCATAAGTCAGATGAATCTCACTTGTTCTAAGCACTTCCTATTATATAGGGTTTTGTGATCCCTCATCAAGGGGGCCCTCATCATCCCTCACCTGGACAGTAGCCCCGACACTCAGGCCCTTCCTACTTTAATGCATTCTATTGTACCAAAGCCCAATTTGGTTTCCTGACACAGAACACTAATCAATGGTGACCCGGAGCTGGGTGTGAGGAGAGGGGCAGTTGTGCGTGCAGGAGGAAAGACTGAACGCCCCCTGAGCACAATCCCCCAAAGCTGTGTCTTTTCAATCACTTACAGGGGAGTGTGTGGATGAGGTGATCTACGAGAACTTAAGACTCTGAGGATATGACTCTAAAGCCTAGCTATGCAGAGTGTCCTCCCAGAAGCAGCAGCAGCACCTGGTAGTTTGCTAGAAATGCAGAATCTTGGGCCTCGCCCAAGGTTATTGAATCGGAGTCTGAATTTTAACAGGCTCCCTGGGTGATCTGCAAGCATTTAAGAGTTTTTGAGACGCCCTGTTTTAGAGGAAGTTTTGTGAAAGCGAGGGTCTGTCTATTCGTGTGTAATTCTCACATCAGTGGCCTGACTGTGAGACCCAGAGAGAAAGCAATAAAAAACAGTGTCGTCCATTTCAAGCATTTATTCTCCATGTCACCATTCATTTACAACCCCTCTTCCGGGTTTGCTCTCGGATGTAAAAACCTGACTATGCTTCTGCCCCTCTTTTCACAAACTGTGTGTATTTCCCTCAAATTGTCTATATTATGTCCCCAACCCAACTTTCTCACTGTGTTGCCTCTTCCAATTTTTAGTGTATACTGCAGCCCACAGCTGTATTCCTTGGACTTGGACAAACACCATGTAATGCTCCCTGTTGGATTTACTGGCATAGGCTTCTCACACTCCCTCCTAATTGTAATGTCCCTTCCCATGAAGCCTTTTCGAAATTCCTCCATCAAAAAATGGTCTCTCTTTGCATCCTTATAAAATTGTATACATCTCTTAAACCGGTTATATTGTCTTTATTGTAAACATTGTTCCTCCGCTGGATTGGACCAGCACAGTGCCCAGTACACAGTAGGTGATTAATTATATAGTCAGATGACTGACTAAATGAATGAATCTGCGAAGTCAGGGCCTTACCATGTTATTCCTTAAGACCAGCTAAGTCCCAAGAACTATGATTCTGTTTGTTTCCTAATTCCCAGGCTGTTAGTATTCAGCTCCTTCTCAGTGATTAGACTCTATCAAGGACGACACTTGTTTGCACCAAAAACACAAGATAATGTCAGTCTTTTTCAGCCTGTGTGAAGCCCAGGCTGATGGTGCCTCCAATGGCTCCGGGCGATCCTAGGCAGAGGCAATCTTCGCATGATGTGTGTACTGAGAGCCTTTCTAGCTCACCCAGATACTACAGACCGGTCGGCTTTCAGGACATACATATACCCACATAAGGCTCTTTTTCATTCAAAGAAGATCTCAAAGGAATATTAACGGGAAGAGGACGATGTTTGTAGCCAGAGTCAAAGGATGAAATACCCAAACTATTTGTGTGACCACTTCTAGAACTTCTCATTTGGACTTTAAAAATAGCATTTTTAGCCCCGGCGGGGTGGCTCACTTGGTTGGAGGATTTTCTCATACAACAAAAGGTTGTGGGTTCTTTCCCTGGCCAGAGCACGTACCTGGGTTGAGGATTCAACACCTGGTTGGGGCGGGTGTAAGAGGCAACTGATCGATCAATATTTCTCTCACATTGATGTCCCTCTCTCTCCCTCTCCCACTCCCATTCCCTTTTCTTCTGTGGTTAAATCAATAAAAGCAGGTGAGGATTAAAAGATAAATAAATAAAGCATTTACAGGCATGAACCTCATAAACAGATCTTATTTTATAAAATTACATCATGTTACTGATAATTTCACCTTCCCTGATACTGACATGCTATGTCGTGGTCCAGATTATACCATTTGAATTCTAACCCAACTCCTAGCTTCTCATTTGAGAATTGTTAGTATTTGCTTTCCTTGCTTAAACAAGACTTCAAAGGCTTTGTAGCTATTAAGAGACTATTTGTAATGTGAATATCAATATCATAAATACTAAACCAAGTTTTATGTGGACAGCCCAAGAGTTTGTACATTTAAATTGGAAGTGATTAATAAAATGTAGTTGGGGGGGGTTTATATTGCGATAACCTATACGTGACATAAAATTTATCACTTAACCATCTTCAAGTGCACAGCTCAGTGGCATTAAGTACGTTCACACTGTTGTGTAACTATCACCAGCATCCGTGTGTAGAACTTTTTTATCTTTCTCAACTGGAACTCCATACCCCTTAAACACTAACTCCCTACTCTCCTCTTTCCCACCCACTGGAAAACACCAAACTTCCCTAATTTGGTGAAGGAAATACACATACAAGACCAGGAAGCCCAGAGCCCCAAATAAGATGGATACAAAGTGGCCCACTCCAAGATGCATCATAATTAAAGTGCCAAAGATTAAGCATAAAGATAGAGTCTTAAATGCACCAAGAGAAAACCAGTTAGTTACCTACAGGGGAGTTCCCAGAAGACTGTCTGCTGATTTCTTGAAAGAAACTTCGCAGGCTAGAAGGGGTTGGCAAGAAATATTCAAAGTCATTAAAAGCAGGGGCCTACATCCAAGATTGCTCTATCCAATAAAGCGATCATTTGCAAACTAAGGGCAGATAAAGGGCTTCTCCAACCAAAAAAAAACTAAAGGAGTTCATCATCACCAAACCATTATTATATGAGATGTTAAAGGGACTTATTTTAGAAAAAGGTTGCCACATGCCATGGGGGTTTGGAGGAATGGGTGAAGAGGTGAGGGGATTAAGAAGTACACATTGGTAGGTACAGAATAGCCATGGGGATGTAAAGTACAGCATAGGAAGTAGAGTAGCCAAAGAACTTAAAGATATGAACAATGGTGGGGGGAACTGTCTGAGGAGGATGCTAGGTGGAGGGGGGCAAAGGTTGAAAAATTGGGACAACTGAAATAGCATAATCAATAAAAAATAATTTAAAAATAAAATAAAAAATAAAGAATTATATACCACCCAGACACACACACAAAAAGATTTCTAATCAAATCATTACACTTAAAATAATCTTACATGATTTAGTTACCTAAACTGAACAAATCTTAATTTAAAATAACTTTTCTTAGTTTGCCTCTTGACTTCCTGAAGATTCTTCCTGGTAGCACTACCTGGGAGCCTCTTCTCATGTTTCGTGGTACTTGGAATGAGGGCAATTTTCTTTGACCACATTCTATATCATATTTATCCACCTTATGCCACTAGATTTGTTCTAAAGTGGATGTGGTATTAATGGGATGCAGTCCTATTGACAATAACAGCATGGATTGTTAACCACATGATAAGCTCAAGATGCATATTTGAATTGGCTGTATTTATGTTCCAGATGCAAGATGATTATCTGACAACAGAGGCAACATGATTTAATACACAAGGCCCAGGGCCAGGAATTAGGAAATCTGGGTTTTATTCCTGGCTTCATCACTTAGGTCATGTATACACGAGTGGAGTATTTTGTAATTGCATTGCTCTTGTTGACTCCAAACTGTTTCCTGCCCTGCTCCTGCCACCAGAAGTCTTTTACAATGTTCAGTTGTAATACCATTGCTTCTCTTCCTTTTCCTCCTACTTCTTTTCTCTTTTCTCACCCTCCTTATTTCTTACTAAATTGTATTAACTTTGTATTATATAACTATTACATAAGTGCATTTTATTACTTTTGCAAAAGTCACAGATAATGTCGATTCTCCATCTCTTGATTCTAATCTAGTTCCTTCCCCCAACCCCGATTTTATTGCATCTATTTTCTGATGGTAGAGACTCATCCTGTTTCTAGCCTGTCCCCTTTTTTCATATCAACACCAGCTCAAGTTCCACATACCACCACAAAATAGCCTTCTAAAATACCATGGCTCCCCATTTCTGGTCCAGCATGTAAGAAGTTTGGACACTATCACTCTATCCTCACAATAAATCAAAAAGGAGACTAACTGAAAAATTGACAACTCTTCTTAGATCCATCAGAGAAATGAGGTCACAGGGCAAAATGCTGCCCCCAAATTGGAGAGACAAACAAGCAAATCCAGAAAATCCCAACTTACCTGAGCAGAATTCCGTAAGCAGCAATGCCGTGGGAACCAGGTGTGGGACAGGGAAACTGAATTGATGGAGGCTCCATTTAAATAACTCTTGAGATTTAAATTTCAGGGGTGGGGGGTCCAGTCATAGGGGAGCTCCCTTACTTTGTGAATTTTAACCCCAGGAGCTCTACCAGGTGCACTTAGGAAATTTTGGAGAAAAATCCCCTCATGTTTCCAACAGGAAGAGAAGAAAAGGAACCAATCTGTAGTATCGCCAGAGCGTTCTTGTTCCTGACAAGGTCTGTCCACAGGAGAAACTACCGGGGCCAGCACATATAATGCCCCCTTTTTATTACAAAAACCATGAGCATGTAATTCTGCAACATAATGACATCACACTCAAGCATACCATGTGACATTTTAGGTGAAACGTTCAAATTAAAACTATAAATTATTACAGTCACACTATTACTTTTCCAACCACACTCGAGCAGGTGTTACTTCTGCCAGACCCTGTATTAAACCAGAACTTTACCTGCTAGGGTTTTGCGAGAGACTAACCTACCTGGGGAAAGGAAAGGACCCAACTCCTGCTGGATCTAGACTTTATGAGGAGTGAGGGAAATACTCAACTCCAGCCCCTGCTAGTCTTCCATACATAGCAAGGGAAACACCAAATCCCAGGGTGGAGCTAGGGAACTGAGAAGCACATGGAGAGTTTCTAGTCCAGAGGCCCAGGCTCACTAAGGACTGCCACCTAACCACAGACTGTGGAGCACGTCCCTTCCTCCCGCACCTCACTTTACTGAAGCCTGCTTTACGGCACTTCTCTTTTGCCCAGTATAACATGTATGGCTATAAAAATTTTACAAGATATGAACAAAAGGCAAAAAGCAGAGTTTAAAGAGATAAAGGAAGCATCAAAACCAGACTCATATATGGCAGGAATGTTGGAATTATAAGACCAAGAATTTAAAACAACTATGATTAATATGTTAAGGGCTCTAATGAAGAGACAGTAAGCAAGAACAGATGGACAATGTAATCAAAAGGTGGCAATCCTAAGAACCAAAAGGAAATGAATTTATCCACTAGATAACAGTTTGTTCAAAATAATAATAACTGTATTTGGTTATTAAGTTTATATATATACTTATATATGCTGGTGTATAAATAAAATGAAAGACAAAAACGATAGAAGGAATGAGAGGGAGAAATTAGGATTATTTTGTTATTATAAGGTATTCACAAGCACCCATGAAGTAGTAGAGTGCCATTTGAAAATGAATTTGTATTAATTGTAAATGTATATTGAAAACCCTAGGGTACCAATAAAAAAATAAAAAAGAAGTACAACTGATATGCTAAGAAAGGAGAGAAAATGGAATCATAAAATATTCAATTAAAACCACAGAAGGTAGAAAAAGAGTGGAAGACAAAAATAACAAAGGAAAAGAGCAACTAATAGAACAATAACAAATATGGTAGATATCAATCAGACTATATCAGCCACCACTTTGAATACCAATGATCTAAATGCTCCAATCAAAATACAAAGATTGTCAAAACAGATCAAAAAGCAAAAATAGCAAGGGAACAAAAGCCTTGCTAAAAACCTACATTTACTTTGCGAGGCTATTTCGAGGACTAGTTTCTGTTTGGTTAATCTGCTATATAATCTGGTGGCGCTGGGATCAGGGTTGAATCATGGCTCTGGCAGCGACCCTGCAGGTTACCAAGGCTCCTGGAGTTCACTTTAAACTGGAGGTACTAGTACATGTCTCAGAGAACGTTTCTGAGGAATAAGTGAGATAACCCATGTAAGGCATTTAGTACAATATTTGGCACACACAAAATAATAATAGTAATAATAATAACTTATACTTACTGGTATCTGCTATGTACTTACTAACATCCAATAAATTCTGTTAGTTAAATAGTTCAGTGCACTACATGTTCACCCTGTTTGGATGGTTTTTAATCTTTTCTAACAAAAGGTGCACTTCTCATCGATGAATATAAGGTCTGCATGGTGCATTCCTCATTAGCTTTAAACTAATGGTTGATCCAAAGTGAGGAAAGGTCTGTGTACTACTAAGATGCCCTAGCCAGAGAGTTAACACATTAAGCTTTGCTTATACACACTCCCTGTTGACTAGGAGATAATATTAGTAAGTGACCACTGAGGAAACATCTCCAGACAAGTCTTCACCATCTCTTTCTGTGCAGAGGAGTGGACTTATGTCAACGTGATATTGCCATAACTCTCAGGCATGCTGGCCCTCTCTGGCAAGGCAGGATGGAGAAAGATATACATTAGGACTAGAGGGACAACGTAGCTCTGCTGAGTAACTGATGTTCTTGGCCAGTACTTAAACTTGGGACGTGACCAGGAGTAATGATGACCCCAAGTCTGATTCCAACTTGAAACGATATTCAAAAGGCCTGATCTCACACTAGGAGCACCGTGGCAATAGAATTCAGGCAGCAGCAACATGCAAAGGTCTGCCGATAGCATCTTGGAGACTGTTCTTTCACACAAGCCAGTTGAAGTTGAAGATGGATATGAGCCTATGGTAAGGTGAACAGGAACAAGATTCAGACCTTGAGGAAAAGAAGGTCAGAGAGAGATGGACTGCCAGGGCTCCAGCTGAATGCAGTCTGGGCCTGGCAGGAAGCTGCAAGGAGTGACAACTAGAAACCAACAGGAAATCTCACCTCCAGCCCAGGAACACGTTTTGGGGGATATGAGGGTAGGCTGCAGCCAGGACAGTGATGAACGGCTTCCTGGGTATCACACGGCAACTAAAGCAGTATAAGGGCACACAGCTAACTTGGAACAAAAGTGGTGAATACTTCAAATCCTTTCACTAAAGCTGAGATCTCTAAACTGGGACCCATTTGTGGGCTTCAGGGTTCCCCCGAAATATGTGCAAAATCTTTGTGTATAGGTCTGTGTGCCACAGTATGGGAGGAAATTCCACAGCTTTCATTTGATTTTTAAAGCAGTTTGTGATGCAAAAGTCATTTATAACCACTGGACTGAGTAAAGTCCATATAGTTTATTATTTGGTAGTTACACTAATGAGGCAGAGATATACATCATATTTACTGCCTCAAGAATCATATGCGTAGTGAATAATGAAATCACAGCATTTCTATATGTTGTTAATCTTAATTTTCAAAGAGGACCCATCTAGCGGTGAGAACCACCTGCCTTCAACGACACCACCAAAGAGGCAACACCGGGCATCCTCCGAGACCGCCTCCTGGTGTGTGGCCACCCCTCTCTCTTCTTAGTCTAGTGTTTCGATAACTGATGCTGAAATGCATCCCACAGAAACGGTTCTTAAACTCCTATTTGCAAAGGGGTGCCAGTCTGACAAGGCTTTCTGGTCCATGTTGAAATGAGGACACGAGGGAAAATGTAAGGAGTTTTCTTTCACTAAGCTAAACTGATTCCATTTAAATACCAACCCTATTATTCCGATGTGGATGAAAGATTATGTACTTACTATTTATTTAGTGTCAAAAAAATTCACTTCTTGTATGTGTTTATCAGTGGTGATAGTTGGTGGTGGTTTGCTCTTTGGTTTTTATTCTGCTTGATCTATTGATCCTCAATTTTATATACATTTTCTGGTCCATTAAAGCAAAATCACAGGAATTTGGCTCCTGATGTACTCAACAGCAATGCATCTAGCCTGTAAGTCAATGCTACAATCATATCAAGTGGTTGTTTTTCCTACCCCTTGGCTCATGATTACTGATTTGACTGGTTTTCCAGAGTAGAATTGGAATTAAAATAGGCAGGATAGTTTGGTTTATTTATTTGCTAAATGAATATTTGGATTAAACCATTGGAATAGCCTCCAGATTTTGCAGGTACTCAATAAATGTTTGCAGAAATAGATTAAATTAAACTGTGTGAGGTGCAGAAGAAGACCACTCTCAGTTCCCTCATGACCACTGTGAGCGTGCCCAGATGACTGCCACCCAGCAGAGGGCTAGTCACTTCCTGCGAGTCGAACGTGGCTTTCATAAAGGGGCGAGGCACGAGAGCGAGAATCTATGGGAATCTTAGTTCTGATTTTGTTACTGGCTTATTTATTCACCTGTCATAGTCATTCAAGTGGACTTTCCAACCTACTTGCAGGGAGTGAAAAGGTGTCAAGTTGCCTCTGTTGCCAAACAGTCTTGCTGTGAGGACATCAGGGTTAATTGCTGTGTGGCCATTATTCAGAAAAGAGCTAAGCCCTTAACACGATAATGAAGTTGAAGAACCGTGAAGTCTAAACATTTGTATGTTATGATAGAGGCATGTTTTTAAGTTAACATACTTCTGATAATAAATGATTATTTATTGATGACATTCATACTGGTATATTAAGACATTTTCGTTTTTTAAAAAATCTATGTGCTTTCATTCTTTATCAGTTGGATAGTGTGTTGATTATAGTTGAGGCTAGTTTATTAAATAGTGTTTAATCTATAGAAGCATGCTATAAGGAAAACATTAAAGTAAACGTCTCCTACAAAAAGGTTGTAATGGAACAGAAGCTGTTATTGAACTTCTTTACAAAGAGGCTTCTATACAGGAATTACTCGCCCTGACCGCTGTCCGCGCCACCCCGGGCAGGTTATGTGACCCCTCTCTGCTCCTCAGCTCTATGAATGAGAGTAGAATCTACCTCGAAGGGAACCGTAAGCATTAAATGTGGTAATAAATATACACATACTGTAGCATGACACATGAAAATTATCTAATAAACTTTACCTAATATCATTATATTCTTCTTCTTATTATTATTACTGCCACATTTTAATTGACATGCCAATTGTAGAATACTTAACAGCAAGAAAAAGAGCTGTGAAGAATCTTACATTGTTTAGTTCTATTATTAAATTGCAAGTTCCCTTCAGCTCATCTCTATCATATATTTCTGGGGGAAAAAAGGTTGGATATGAATAAGTTCAATTACTCTATCTCCAAATACAACACTCACTGCAAGATCTATCTGACCTCCAACAACTCCACACCCGGTCACGCAGGCGTGTGTGTGCCAACACGTGCACACACACAACAAAGTGTCATTTTTAATGAGCTCCTTTAAGGATTTCAGTCAGCTTCCTCAGGACGCTCATTCTTTAGACTGAATTACATTTTATTGTAAACAGTGCTACAAGCAATATGGAATGTCACATAAAAGCATGAGCCTATGAGGGGACTACCTGGCTTCAAGTTTCAGCTCTGTAATCATGTACAATTATTTATCCGTTCTAATCATCAATTTCCTCATCTTTAACCCCTCCTTTTTGAGGTGAGACTAAAGTTAAATGAGATACTGCATGTAAAGTAGCCCCATGCCTGGCACCTAGTAAATGCTCATTAACTTTTAGCTAGTATTACTTTTCGTTAGTGATGTATTTTTACGTCTAGCAGTTCTATTTGAGTCTTTTAAAAAATATCGTCTACTTCTGTCTTCCTCATGCTTATGGTTTCCTCTAAATATTTTCGTTTTTTTCTTTTTATTGAATTGATTGCGGCAATACTAGTTAACGACATTATACAGGTTTCAGGTGCACAATTCTACATCATCTGCACACTCTCTTGTGTGTTCCCCACCCCGAGTCAAGTCTCCGTCCATCACCACTTACCCCCCTTGACGCTTGTCCACCTCCCCCACCATCTTCCCTCCGACCATGTCTTTTTTGCTCAATCTCTCCACCCCCTCACCCCCCAGCATATAGTATTTGTTTAAAGTCCTGGCTGCTAGTTCGATCATCTTCATCATTTCTGTTTCTACTAATTGATTTTCCCCTGGTCATGGATCATATTTTCCTGCTTTAGTGCGCACCTGGTAAATTTTTATTGCATGCCAGGCATTGTAAATGTAGTCTTTGAATGCTGGATGCTGTTGTATTCCTTAATTACTGTTGAATTTCAATCTGGCATGCAACAACTTTTAACTTGGAATAGGCTGAATCTTTTCAATGTTTGCTTTTAAACTTTGTTAGGGTGGGTTCAATGAGAATTTGGTCTACAGCTAATGCAGCTCCCTACTGAAGGCAAAATCTTTCTAACCATTCCTTTTTTTTTTTTTTTTTTTTGAGAGAGAGGGGAAAGGAGAGAGAGAGGGAGAGCAACATTAGTATGTGGTTGCCTCTCACATGCCCCCAGGTGGGGACCTGGCCCGCAACCCACGCATGTGCCCTGACTGGGAATCGAACCTGGGATCTTTTGGTTCGCAGGCTGGTGCTCAATCCACTGAGCCACACCAGCCAGGGTGTTTCTAAGCATTCTTTTTATCTCCTATGGCATGAATTCTTTCCACTCTAGCTGGTGGGACCACAACTCCTATCCCTACTGGTCTCCCTACACTTTTCCAGTGTTTTATTTTCCTTTAGTGTCTGGTAGTTTACTGTCATGCATACACAAATCAATTCTCAGGCAAAGACCCAAAGGCCCTTTGAAATCTCCAGAGTTCCACTCCCTTCCCTTCCCTTCCCTTCCCTTCCCTTCCTTTCCCTTCCCTTCCCTCTGCTCCCCTCCCCTCCCCACCCCTTCTGTCTCCTCCCCTTCTCCCCTCCTCCCCTCCCCTCTGTACTTCTCATCTCCTTTGTCTATGTGTAGCTCCCTCACTCCATCCAGGAAACTTGTCTCACGAGCTCTAACCATCTTGACCTCCCTGATCACCAATTCCCTCTCTCTGCTGCAGCCTGGAAAGTGACTTCAGTCATCTAAGCGGAGCTAGCATAGGACTCACCTCATTTGCTTCCCTTTTCTCAGGGGTAATGGACCTGTGCTGTCTGTTGGCCACTATGTGAAAATCATTACTTCACATGTGTTGTCCAGTCGTCAATGTGCTCCAAGTCCAGTCCTTGTTACTTTATCTTAGCCAGAAGTGGGAGTGCTAGGCTATCATTATCTCCGGGAATGCCAGTTTTCGGAATAAAGCGGTCCTCAGGTACAAGTCAGGTTACAAATGCACACCAAACGTGAAACTTCACAGACTGTACACGTTTGTGTTTGTGGTTACAGGATGTTGTTAAATACATGCACAAGTCTAGGTCCGAAATATCTTGTTTTTCTTTTTGTTTTTCACTTCTTATAACATTTGACTTTTGGATTATTGGCCATGGCCCAATCTTTATGTAAAGGCCACAAATTAGGAAGCTTTTATATAATTTAAAATCCTGGCTGAGGTATGATTAAGGCTTTTGTGAGTGACAAAAAAGTAAATTAACATTTTTCCTAAAAGAAGAAAATTTGATATTTTAAAACAATTTTGGTTTCACTATGAATATATTAACACCATGCAGTCCTCTGAATATTGAAAATTAGACTGCTCTTACATAAATATGTTACAATAACGATTAAACATACATCTGAAGCTAAAATATGATAATCCTCCCCATGCAAGGATTAATTTTTATTATACAACCGCATGCTAATATTAAGCGATATCACATCGTCCAACATTAGATGAACGTGAGTGTGTAAGAGACACAAAGAACACACACGACAGCTTTCTTGTTTAAATAAATATTTTATACTTGTTAAGACATATTTAATCTGCCCATTGAGGATTATAAATCCATAATGAAAAATGAGGAATTCAAACTTAACAAAAACTGCCCTAAGAATTTAATCACTGCATTTGGAGACATATAAAATGCACCACAAGAAATGAGATGACTACAAATTGTTCATTACATAGAAGTTGTTCGCATGAGAAACACCCCCCAGACCCGCAAACTGTAGTGTGTACGTCTTATAAAAATCACTCTTAAATCTCACATTTCCCTTCGAGACATTTATTGTTCCTGGAGAAAGCAGTATGGTTTTTTTTTTTCTTATTTCTAAATCTGTCTTTGATTAAACTAGAGAACTCTATAAATCAATAATAACCTTTTAGATATCAACCCCTTCATAATTATGCCCTCCAAATCCAAGTAATTGTTTGCATACTTTACACAGGAATAAATGGGGGAAAACATGTGTTCCATTTGATTTGGGGGGCAATAAAGATTTAGATTGTTTTTTAGCATTTGTGAAGCTTGTCTTTATCCTCATTTATATGACATTTGAAAAATTCATTTATTTCTCACAGAGAAACGAGTAGATCAGGTAATGCTATGCAGCTCTGGAAGGAAAAAAAAAATATTGCCTGTTAGGAACCAATATGGATTTTATCACAACATGGCTTTCATTAAATATAATACTATACAACCAGTAAGTTTAAAGGAATGTTTTATTTTAGTCAGATCAATCTCTCGGTATCTTTCTGATACTTCTGGAACATTTCCCAACCGGAAGTGGCTGAACACCCAAACGGGAGTGATCTCAGATTAAGAAACAACACAGGCATCTTGAAGGCTCTCTATTTGTGGAATGAAATGACAGCAACCAGAGAGGCCTGGGGCTGTTTCCCTAGATGCCTGCTCAGGGTGCCAGCCATCTGCGTTCATTTAGATGGGGGGGGGGGGGGGAGGTGGGAAGGGGGGCGAGGGACAGATCTCAGGTTGCAGGTCTGAGTGTGGGCTCTGGGACAGAGTGAACCTTCTGCCTAATGCTTCTCAAGCAAGACCCCTCATCTGCTGGTCCCTCCAGAGAAGTAATTTCACCAGTACCAGCTGCAAGGGGAATGTTTTGTGTTTTCTTTATTCAAAGTGAAAGATGTTAAACAGAAATTTTCAGAAGCACTTTTGTTTGGAAAAGGGGAAAGGAAGATCATGGAAACTGGAAAACATCCATGAAATTAGCCTCAAATCATGGCCAATACTGATCACTTCCTGAGAAGCTGTCTATCAGCAAAGCCACAACAATAGTTTATTCAGGGCCTTCTGGTGCCAACGGTGACATCGCATTGCTAATTAAATGTTGGTGCAATTGTGAATATTTTTGAATTTTAACTTCCATAACTGTAACAATGGGTAGAATAGCACTTTGTTATTAGGAATCTTCCAAACCCTTTGTTAGTATGCCTCTCTTATGGACTGCTTTAGCAAGAAGTAGAAAAATGTTTTTAAAGTAAAGATCCTGTGTGCCTATTCAGCTTACCTAAGAATAATGGAAGTAGACAAAATGTAGAAATGCACTTGGCCATGTTATGTCCAAACTTAGTATTTATTTGTGAGGAAAAAAACCCTATTTAAACACAATGCCTATAAATAGGAAATGGAAATGAGCTAATTTGACTGTGTGATTTTATTTATTCATTATTCATAACCAGCAAACCCCGACTGCCTTTAATTGATGTACTTATCTATAAAATTTCTCAATATCTCTATGGCTAGAGATATCACTGCAATTTTCTTCCAATGTCATATTCTCTCTCTCTCTCTCTTTCTCTCTCTCTCTCTGTCTCTCTCTGTCTATGTCTCGGTTTCTCCAGCTCCTGTTTAGCTGGCCTTCTTTGACACATTCTGTTCTTAAACATGCCTTGGTCACTGTTGCATTGCCACACCCCTGTCCTAATTTGAGATGAGGGCACACCAGATGCTTGGGTTAACCTCCTGGATGTCACCTCTCCTTTAAGCAATATGATTTGCATGCCCAACTTAGTGTCAAGTTATCTATTTATGAAACTATTATAAGGTGTGAAACTGTCCCTCCTAAGCCCTTCTCAAGGGGAAAAAGTTCTGTTTATTAACGGGACTTAAAATCCCATTTTAAGGCCCGGCTGGTGTAGCTCAGTGGATTGAGTGCGGGCTGGGAACCAGAGGGTCCCGGTTCGATTCCCAGTTGGGGCACATGCCTGGGTTGCAGGCCAGGTCCCCAGTGAGGGCCATGTGAGAGGCAACCATACATTGCTCTTTCTCCCTCCTTTCTCCTTTCTCTGAAAATAAATAAATAAAATCTTAAAAAAAAAATCCCATTTTAAAAATAGTTTCCAAACTGTACAGCAGTAAGAACATTTCTTATATCCTAGACTGGTGTGTATCTGGGGTTGGACATTGTCTGGACCTTTAGGAAAAGTGATGGAACACTTATTGACTATTTCATATATTTCGAGAATTATTTAAAATGAAAAACAGACTTACCTAGGTAGCACTTTTGCCTTGAAAATTCACTGGCCCAAGTTTGCACACCACAAAGCAAAAGTTGTGTAAGGAGCTAGTTAAGTAGCTTCCCTTTTATTATTCTGGTATTTGACAACTTCTATGAGAGATTTTTTTCCTGTTACTTTGTCTTATTTCATAATCCGGCAAGCACTTATATGCCCCAAATCATAGGATTCTCACAAAATTACAGGACAAAGATCCTGTATTCAAGAAACTTAGCATGTGGTTGGGGGAAGCAAAAACTAATAAACATAGACAATAAATGCAGGGCATTTATGTTTTGAAATGGTTTGGCAAGGGGATTAGGTGAATGGGAAACAATGGCATAGATCAGAGAAAGAGGTTGCTTTGTAAGTCTGACATTGAGAAGAGCCCTTGGAGCAGAGAAGAATGCAGGGAAGAAGCATAAAATAATGTTGCATAGATGAGAGGAAATCAGATAATCTACTGCCTGTAAAGGAAGTCAAAGCATCCTGAACTTAATGCCACTGTAGAATCTTGAGCAGGAAGTGATGCAATTGGTCTTTAGGAATATCCCTCTGACAACGATCTTGGGGGTTGGTGGAGAAATGACCTGGAAGCATGGAGCTGTTGGAGTCATCCACAGCAATCAGACCTTGGTGAAGGTCATGGCAGAGTTAACACAATCTGTGGACCCTTTGAAGAAATAAATAATAGTATGACAAGCTAAATATAGGAGAAGATCAATGTCAAAGAGTCCAAGATGACACCACGGTATCAAGCTTGGGAAACTAGGAGAAAGGTGATGTCACTCAGAGAAATGAGAGAACTAGAAACTTGGTCAGGAAATACAGTTTTTAGTTGAAGAGCTAGTAGCTTCACTTAACACTTACGTATTTAAAAGAAAAAACTCTGTGATGATCCAGCAGTTCCAGGTGTGGGTGTACATGCAGAAGAACTGGAAGCAGGGGCACACACAAATGTTTGTGCGTCTGTGCTCTGTGCTCATAGCAGCGTCATTTACATTAGCCAGAGGTGGGAACGACCCAAATGTCCTTCGGCGGATAATGAATAAACAAAATGTGGTTCACATGTATGATGACGTGTCACTCAGCCTTAAAAGGAAGGGAATTCTGATGTGTGCTACAACATGGATGAAACTTGAAGACAACATAATAAGTGAAATGGCCAGATCCAAAAGGACAAATATTGTCTGATTCCACCTATATGAGGTACCTAGAATTGTCAGATTCATAGGTAAAAAAATTAAAATTATAGTTATGGGGGGCTATGGGAACAGAGCAATGGAGTGTTATTGTTTAATGAGTATAGAATTCTAGTTTGGGGAATTGAAATGAAAACATTTGGCCAAGGATAATGTGAGGATTGCACAACCATGTGAATGTAATTAATGCCCCTGAACTATACACTAGCAATGGTTAAAATGGTAAATTTTATGTTATATATAGGTTCCCACAATAAAACAAGAATCAGCATGTTAAAGAAAGAATGTGTGAACACTGAGAGTGAATGAAAGATGTTTTTCCAGAAACCAAATTTAGATCCTGGGTTCAAATTTAGATTCTGCCACTTACTAGTTGTGTGTCTCAATGCAAAATTTGCATAAGGAGCTGGTTAAATAGCTTCCTTCTTGTTTTTCTGGTATTTGACAACTTCTGTGAGAGATTTCTTCCTGTTACTTTGTCTTATTTCATAACTCAGTAAGCACTTACTTGCCCCAAATGATAGGATTCTCACAAAGAACTTTCAAGTTCTCAGAAAACTAAGAGCCTGCTCAGAAATGGGAGATGATTCCGTCACTCTCAGTGGAGTTCATTAGCACAGAAAATGGTTCAAGGGAGAAGTAAGATAATGCACCATTGGTGGAACCTAAAGAACAAAATATACCAACAAACAAAACAGAAACAGATCTATAGATACAGAGAACAGTCTGATAGTTGCCAGAGGGGAGGGAGGTTGGGGCCCAGGTAAAAAAACGCAAGTGAAGAAATTAAGTTCTAATTGGTAGTTGAAAAACAGTCTCAGGGATGTAAAATACAGCTCAGGAAATATAGCCCATAATAGTGTATGGTGCCAGCTAGCTACTTGAAATATCTGGGGAAGCACTGAGTAAAGTGCATAAATGTCCAACCACTATGCTGTGTACCTGAAACTAATACAAAATACAAAACTAATAGCTGAGAATGTAAATTGTGACTGAAAAATAAATTATTTTTATAATGTGAAAAAAAGCAATAATGCAAAAATAGTGCTTAGCACTGGTAAGGTCTTGATAAATATTCTTATTATTAAAAAATTGGAAATTATTATAACTATTGAGTGTGTGGTTATAAAGATTTTAAAAAACATCATAAATGTTACAAAAAACATATATATTCTTATAACTTCTCAACTTTGTCTTGTTCCTGGTTTATGTAAGGAATTTTCTATCATAAAGAATGTCAAAACCAGAAATACTCTAATGGAAAATATTAATACTCCAAAAATTCTTAATAAGTGACCAAATCTCTTAACTTTTTTTAAAAAGTGCCTCCATAATGTAGACACAGCAATGCAAATCAGGATACCCTAGCTCAGATATATTATTAATTACACCGCACCCCTGACATCAACAAACTTAAAAACTCAAAGAACCTCAGAGATTGATTGCGGTAGAGCCGAGACCGGAACCCCGGGCTCTGATCCTCAGGTCAGTACATGTCCCACTCCATACATTGCTGCTTCTGGGGCCACAGAGCAGGCCTGGTAGAGCCCCGTGCCTGATGCGGACACAGCAGACTAACATCAGCTCACCGCCATTCAAACAACTGGGACAGCGATCCTCAGATGCCACCTCATTCCAAACAAACCTTCGTCATCCTCTAATTCCCAAATGCACGTAGAATCTACGTCACACCTCCCAACGCGTGACTGCAGTCGGCTTGCCTTTCCAGTGCTGAAGCTCAGGCAGCAGGTATCTCGACTCCTGCTTTGTGTCCCAGGCATTTTAAAGGGACGCCCCAGTGGTCTTAATTCATGGACTATGATGATGTCCACTGTACCAAATTTAAAACCCTAGGGTAGCACTTTAATAGGTTAGCATTTTTGTTTTGTGTGAAAATATTATTTCTAGCTTATAATGGGAAGTTCAAAAACACTGTTTCTTACCATTAAAAGCTTTCAGAAGTGTGTAATCTGGACTCTTTGTAGGTATGTTCCCCATAAAATGTCCTGAGGAACAGCATACCGGTCTTTCTACAAAGAAATACCTTCACTATCTTCAGTTGCCTAAGGAAAAAGGGCTTTAATTTAGAGCTGAATGAGTCATACAGATAAACACTTTCAAGTCCTTGGAATCTGCAGTTCGTTTTAACAAGCTTCTAAGGTCAATCGGGAGTGTGTTGTGTCTGTTACGTTGTGACGACCGTGAACTAGGAGAGGATACCTGGGCTCATCCGTTCACAATTTTTTCTTTTGGCCTTATGCTCTGTACTGGACTCTTTAGGAATCTTCCCCTGAGAGATCTCCCAATTAAGTGAGGGCCCTGTACTGAATAGTGTTCCCCTAGCCCCCAAATTCATGACCATCCGAAACCTCATTTTGCGGCCTTATCTGAAGTAGGGTCTTTGCAGATAAAATTAAGTTATAAATTAAGATGAGGTCACACTGGGTTAGAGCAGGACCTAAATCCAATCACTGGGGTCCTTCTAAGAAGAGGAAAGACTCACAGACATAGGTAGAGACACAGGGACACACAAGAGAGAAGACCATGTGAAGGTAAAAGCCGAGATTGGAGTAATACTTCTATAAGCCAAGGAATGCCAAGGATTGCTGGCAACAACCGGAAGCTAGGGCAAGCTCCCTCCCTAGGTCCTTTGAGGGTTCGTGGCTTTGCCAAAACCATATTAGGAACTTCTAGCTTCCAGAACTATGAGAGAATAAATGATGTGTTTCCCTTAAAGATGAACTCTGAAATGCTCATTTTCTTACAACTTCTCTTTTCTCAGATCCAGGAAGTCGAATTTCCTTGTCCTTTCATTTTCCTCATTCTTCCCATGCTCTTCTGCATTCCAGAGTTACTTTTGCATTTTGAGGATGAAAAAACAAACAGATCACGTCAGTGTTTCCTTGACTTTATGAGCAAGAAATTGACCTGGAAAAGCTGACTTTTTGATCAATGCAGATAGTCAGCTCATCTCTGAAGAGGGCATTTACATCATCCAATTTTACCTTCAATCGATATTAGTTATATTAAGACATCAGTGGATATAAACAAAATAATTTAAGATTCACCCTGACTGGTATGGCTCAGTGGGTTGGGCATCTTCCTGCAAACCGAAAGGTCACCAGGTCGATTCCTGGTCAGGGCACATGACCAGGTTGTGGGCCAGGTCCCTAGTTGGGGCCGTTTAGAGAGGAAACCGATCGACGTTTCTCTCCCTCTCTCCCTCCCTTCCTCTCTCCAAAAGTAAATAAATACTTTTAAAAAAGGATAACTTGTTGTTGTAAGAAGCCACATGGTTTGTAGTAAGTTACAACAGCAACCGTAGGAAACTAACACCGGCTCCATCTTCAAAGAGCCATGGTCTGGGGAGGACTTGGGCAACAGTATTTTTATAAAAACTCCCCAGGTGATTCTTCCCTCCAGTTTGGTGGCTTTCAAAGTCTCCAGGGCAGCAGCAACAGTAGCAACAGCATCAACTGGGAACTTAATAGAAACGCAAATTTTCACGCTTTACAAAGCCATTCAGAGTTAGAACTTCTGGGGGTGGGGCCAAGCACTTTGTGGTTTATCTAGCTCTCCAAGGATGCCACTAAAGTCTGAGAACCACTCCTCTGGTTGGTGAGGAAGGCTAGGAGCAATGGACGATAATCAGCCGGCAAGCATGGAGAAAGGCAATAGGCAGGAATATTTTAAAAAGGGAAGAATGTTTGTCTGTTGTCATGGGCAGTACTGAGACAGTGCATCTGAACCTCAACATTGACCATACATTGTTTAGAGGCAAAGGTGTATCCAAACAGCTGTCTTCCAAGTTCAATTATTGAAGACTACCTATTTTGAAATTGGGGGGCGGGGGCTGTCCTTATAATGTTGTTACTGTTAGGGTAAATGGCCACCCAGACTCTACATTAAGATTTTATCTGGACCAAAAATGGCACAATAGCAGAGTAGGAGATCCCAGCCTCTGTCACCCTCAAAGATCAAAAATTAGACAGCTGTCCACAAAAAGAGACAGCTCCTAGGGACATAAGGAAACCATTTAAGAAAATTCAGAAACATAGTGAAACAAAAAACCTGAGAGGAACCTCACAGAAGGGAAGCAAGAACAGATCCGTTTTGCCTGCATCAGCCCATTCCCCCTGGGCAGCCCTGCTCAGCACCAGGAAGGAATTCCCAGGTAGAAAGTGTTCCGCACATGGGGGAGGCGAGAACAGGGTACACAACCAGCTCCCCCAGTCTTCAGTGCACCGCTTGAAGGACCTGCTTTGGTTTCAGCACGCCCAGATGTCAGCAAGCCTGAGATACACAGAGATGATCAGAAACACACAGAAGGGCAGAGGCTACCAATATCAGCAACACAGCAGGGGTAACCATGGTTCCCAGCGACCCATTCTGCAGAGGATCCCAGCAGCTTTTACTACTGAAGAAACTAATGGCCAGCACAGCAGCATGGACCCCTGCATATTTCAGTTTTTTACCCACATTCACCTACACCAGCCACCTGAGTCTGTCCCCACTCCCTACCCCTTCCCTCCGCAGCCCTGCTCCTATTGTTGCCCAGGTCCTGTCCTGGCAGCCAGTCTAGGCCTCTGAGGCTGCTTGAGTGTAAAACGCTCCCAGATGCCCATGGCTGACCACTGCTTCTGTGGCGCATACTCAGGGCTAGCCCCTCCAGCTGCGTCCCTGCGTGCCGCTGGCCTGATGCCGGTCATGGGCCTCACTGCCATGTGCGTGCCTGTGGTGATATACCACTGCCATAGCAATGTACACTGATAGCTGAGGCCCCACAGCTGCGTGTGGTCCAGATCTGGCCCTATCTCCTGTCACTTGCCTGTGCTGCTGGGCTTGTTTGCAACTCCACCCTCCAGCTGTACACCTGCACCCTGCGGACCTGGCTCCAGTCACTTGGTCTCCACTGTTGTGCACGCATCCATAGGGAGACCCTCTGGCCCCAAGAGCGCATGCCAGGATCCCCAGTTGGCTCTGGCCCATGCTGCAGGCCCTGCCCCCTGTACCATGTGTGCATGTCTGCAACCAGCTCCTGCTACCACCACTGCCTGAGCTGGTCCCTGGAGGTGCCACTAAGGATCCTTTGCAGCTTCCATGGAACCCCCACAACGTTCACCAAGGACCATGCCGTTGTTGATGCCATGGACTCCAGAGGCCTGGGACAACAAGTCGTCATCATTCCCCTGGAGACCCAGAGCCTCCACGAGCCCCGCACTTGGCACCCCGCACACTAGACCCGCAGTCACAGCATGCTTCAGGGCACCCCAGCCACAAGGGAAGGTCTTTCCTTATCAAAGTTGGTTCATAAAGTCTAGAAGAGGTGATTGCTTCTTCAAATGTACACATGCTTCTGCGAGGCTATCTCCCTGACCATGGGAATCAGAGAAATATGCTGTCACCAAGGGAGCACAGTAAACTTCTGGTAACTGACTCCGAAGAAATAGAGATGTATGAAATGCCTGATAACAAGTTCAAAATAATTTTTCTAAAGCTGCACGGAGACCTACAAGAGGACATCCATAAACAATTTAACAAAATCAGAAAAACAATACAAAAACAACATGAGAAGTTCAACAAAAAGAAAAAGAAACATTCGAAAGGACCTAACAGAAATTTTGGAGCTGAAGAACACAGTGAACTGAAGAATTAAACTGAGCACTTCAACAGAAGACTAGACTAAGCAGAATAAAAACTTACTGAGCTTGAAGTCGATCGGTTTAAAGTATCCACTCAAGGGAGTAAAACCAAAAATGAATGAAAAAGAATCAAGAAAGCTTATGGGAGTTATAGAACATTAATAAAGGAAACAATGTATAAATCACTGGGGCCCCAGAGGGAGAAGAAAGGGAGAAAAAGGGCAGGAAGCTTACTTAAAGAATTGATGGTTGAGAACTTCCCAAACCTGGGGGGAGAGTTGGACATCCAAGCTCATGGAGCAATTTCAATCAAAGCAATCTTCCCAAAGGTGCATTTTAATAAAACTGTCTAAAATCAAAGACAAAAAGAGGCTTTTAGTAGTGGCAATAGAAAAATGAAATATCTTATATGAGGGAACCACTGTAAGACTATCAGCAGTTTTCTCAGCAAAACTTCACAGGCCAGGAGAGAATGATATAATATATTCAAAATACTGAAAGAAAAAAACCACCAACCAAGAATTTACCATGCAAAATTTCCTTCAGAAGTGAAGATGATAAAAAGACTTTCTCAAATAAACAAAGGTGTTAGATCTGCCTTACCAGAAATGCTGAATGGAGCTCTTCAAGCAGAAATAGAAGGATGCTATTTAGTAACATGGAAATATAGAACCCACTTCCCTGGTCGGGTGGCTCAGTTGTCCCATACACCAGAAGACTGTGGGTTTGATTCTGGGCAGGGCACAGACCTAGGTTGAAGGTTCAATCCCTGGTTGGGGCATGTACAGGAAGAAACTGACCATTGTTTCTCTCTCATATTGATGTCTCCCTCTCTCTCTCTCTCTCTCTCCTTCTCTCTCTCCCTTCCCCCCTTCTCTCTCTCTCTAAAAAAATCAATAAATAGGATGACTTCTGCCAAGATGGCGGCGTAGGTGGATGCACTCGCCGCCCGCACATCCAGAGTGTCTAAACAACGAACACAGTAGCGAAAAATTAAACAACCAGAACGGACAGAATCGAACTGAAGGGAAGTCCGACACCCAGGAGGCCCCGCCCCCAGAGGCAACGTCATCCAAAAAGCGACCCAGGTTGTAGGCACCTGCCAGCCGACAAGTGCACTGAGATAAAAAGAATGAAAATGGCCAAAATGAAAGATCAGAACAAATTACA
>PVJI01010381.1:0-60556 GCA_004026765.1 Micronycteris hirsuta | reverse complement strand
AGAAAAGTTACAGGGAATAAGAAGCATACATTGTAGGTACAAAATAGGCAGGGGGAGGTTAAGTATAGTATGGGAAATGGAGAAGCCACAGAAGTTATATATACATGACCCATGGACACGAACTAAGGAAGGAGAATGCTGTGGGAGGGGGACTGAAGGGCCGAGGGGAATTGAGGGAAGAAAAAATTGGGAGAACTGTAATAGCACAATCAATAAAATATATTTTAAAAAGTGTATATTCAAAAAAAAAAAAAGGGAGAGAGAACCCAAATAAATAAAATCAGAAATGAAAGAGAAGAAATTGCAACTGATACCACAAAAATACAAAGGATTGTAAAAAAATTACTATGAACAACTATATGCCAAGGAATTTGAATACTTAGGTGAAATGGACAAATTTCTAGAAAAATATAATCTCCCAAAACTAAATGAAGAAGAAGCAGAAAGCCTGAACAGACCTATAATAGTGAAACAGAAGCAGTAATCAAAGAACTCCCAGCATACAAAAGCCCTGGACTGGATGTTTTCACAGGAGAATTTTATAAAACATTTAAGAAAGAGTTAATCCCTATTCTTTTCAGACTACTCCAAAAAATCCAAGAAGAGGGGAGACTCCCAAACTCTTTTTACAAAGCCAACATCATCATAATTGCAAAACCAGATAAAGACACAACAAATAAAGAAAACTATAGGCCAACATTGATGATGAATATAGATGCTAAAATCCTCAACAAAATATTGGTAAACCGCATCCAGCAATACATTAAAAAGATCATACACCATGATCAGGTGGGGTTCATCCCACGGATGCAAGGATGCTACAATATTCACAAATCAATAAACATAATAAAGCACATAAACAAAAGAAATGACAAAAATCACATGATCATATCAATAGACACAGAAAAAGCAATTGATAAGGTATAGCACCTATTTACAATAAAAACACTCAGCAAAGTGGGAGTAGAGGAAGCATACCTCACCATAATAAAGGCCATATATGAGAAACCTACAGCCAACATCATACTCAATGGGCAAAAAGTAAAAGCTTTCCCACTAAGATCAGGAACAAGACAAGGATGCCCACTTTCACCACTTCTATTCAACACAGTACTGGAAGTCCTAGCCACAGTGAACAGACAAGAAAAAGAAATAAAAGGCATTCAAATTGGAAAGGAGGGAATAAAACTGTTATTGTTTGCAGATGACATGATAGTGTACATAGAAAACTCTATAAACCCCACCAAAAAAATTACTTGACCTAATAAGTGAATTTGGCAAAACAGCAGGATACAAAGTCAGTATTCATAAATTGAAGGCATTTTTGTACAACAACAATGAAATATCAGAAACAAAAATCACAAAAAATTTCCCATTTGTTATAGCAACAGAAAGAGGTAATAGAAGAGTTGCTTAAACTCCCTAGGTCTCATTTTCTTCACGTCTAAAATGTGGGTATGAACTAAGTAAATGTTAACATTCCCCCCAGGTGTACAGTTGATTTTTTCATCTTATATATGTATTTTATTTAAAAAAATATTATATTTTAATTTTAATATTTTAAATAACATTTTTTCATTTTATTTCTTAAGTCTAAATCTTTTCTGTAACCTTTTTACCGTTTCCTTATTTGAGAACAATTCATTTACTCATTAATTTATAAAATAATTACTGAATTCATCCTGGCTGGTGTACCTCAGTGGATTGAGTATGGAGTGGGAACCAGAGGGTCCCGGTTCAATTCCTGGTCAAGGTCACATGCCTGGGTTGCGGGCCAGGTCCCCTGTGAGGGTCATGTGAGAGGCAACCATACATTGCTGTTTCTCTCCCTCTCTGTCTCCCTCCCTTCTCCTCTCTCTAGAAATAAATAAAAATAAAATCTTTATAAAATACTTACGGAATTCTACCTACTTCATGCTGGGCATTAGGTTATAAGATGAATAAATTATCCCTGATTTCCATATCTGTTATAGACCTCCAACTTTACTGTACATCAGAATCACTTTAAAGACAACTAGACCTTTCTTTGGGAGACTATGTTTTATTAAGTACTGGCAGAGCCCTGGCAGCTATAATTTTACTTATTCTCATAAATGGTAACTCTAATCTGCCAGTATTAGAAATTTGTGATTTATTGGAGGATAAAGGTACAAAAAAGGGATCACTATGAAATTATATTAGTAAGGAAGTCAAGTAAAACAGCTTTTATTTGTTTTCCTTCTCTCTTTTTTCTTCCTTCCTTCTTTTTTTTTAAGATTTTATTTATTTATTTTTAGAGGGGGAAGGGAAAGATAAGGAAAGGGAAAGAAACATCAATGTGTGGTTGCCTTTCATTTGCCTCTTCCTTGGTACTTGGCCTGAAACTCAGGCATGTACCTTAGGCAGAGATTCCAACAGGGGACTCTTTTGTTCTCAGTCTGATGCTTAGTCCACTGAGCTACACCAGCCAGGGCTCTTCATTCTTTCCTTTCTTCTTAACAGGTCTTGAAGAAATTTGTTATCTGTCAGATATTAGTGAACACAGGAAACACAGTGAAAGCAGTGTAAACTAAAAAGCAAGAACCTGGTTTGGGGCCAATACTCTACCAGTATTTTCCCTAGATCTTGGACAAATTGTTCTAACTCTTGAGGTTCAATTCCTTCACTAGTAAAATGAGAGCTTTGGGATTGTTCTCTAAGAATCCCTATATGTTTATATGTTTAGCCCTATCTCCTAATAGGCAGCCTGGAATTTTAGGAAGTAGGACTGAGCTTATAGACATGCCAGAAGTTTTCTAAAGGTTAGCTGTTGAGACAAGTTTTTGAAGTGGTCTTATTTCCAACAATTGTCTGATATCTCCTGTAAGTAGGTTAAGAGGAGGGAGAGTGGAAACAAACCAGTGGTTCAATATTCTGTTTCCTTAGACTCCACCCATCAGTGCTTTTACTATTGGAGGAGATGATTGTATCTTCTATGTGGTTCAAAAAATATCATGTGCTTTCAGGATGTAGACTTTTCTTTACAGCAGTCTAAATAATCAAATAATCATGTCTAATGCTATGCTTCCAGAATATCCTCTTGACTGGTAAGTAAATTTAAAAACAAGAGAATCCACTTAAAGAGCCACATTCTTGGGAGAAAACTAAAACTCTAAAGGGTAATATCAATTGAAATGCAAATGCTTCAGCTTAAGTAGGCAAAAAATCTGCTCCCTCATTTACTCTAAAAACATGAAATTCCGTCTGCTCTAACAGAGCTCTTTGAAAAAGGCATTTCTCAGAGTGATTAATGTGTCTGACAGACCATTCTGTGGGCAATATGCAACGAGAGTAATGCAATTCTGTTTAGTGTGATTTTTCTCTTATACGAAAGAAGTGAATGTTATGCCATCCTGTTAAGCCTTTGCAAGTTTTAAAGCAAAGTGATAGATTTTAATTTTACCTTTGTCATCACAAAACACGCTCATATGTCTAGCTTTTAAAAAACATGAAGGACAGTGGTTTCAAATGTAGTGGAGGCTGGCATTGGTTAAGAAAAATAGGAAAAGGAGGAAAGAAAACACAATTTACTATATAGGTTGGAATTTCCAATGGAATTTTAGTTTGATATATCAGGAAGAACATGACCGAACTGTGTATGGTTAAAAATAATTAATATTTATGATTATTAATATTAATAACATCATCATTTCAAATAATAACATACAAGTGCATGTTACTTTACAGACCATTATAATCTGTTTATGTTATTTAAGTTAATCATCTTAAGAACCAAGGGGAATAGAAAATTATTGTACTTATTTTAAAGATGAGAAGCTCAGATAATTTAAGTTCTTCAAGGTTATGAAAGTTATTAGAGGAATTCAAATTTAATTCTCCTATGCAATTCAGTGTATCTTCTTCTCTGTCCATTCCCTGGAAAGTCCCTGGAAAGGTCCTAGCAACAAAGTTTAATGTGTGTAGACTACAGAATGCCTCTTATGGTGCTGGGTGGTAAATGGCAGCTGACAGTAATTAGTTGCAAATAGAAATATGAATGTTTCTGTTCATACAGAAGCCAATGCTCATGATGACTGTAAGACACACCTGCCATTAGTGGGAGCACTAGCCAGGGCACTGTTAACAAGCAGAAAAATTTTGCTGGTGGCTTTTCTGAGCCCTCCATGAGAGTCTAGTGGGTTGAGAATTATATGAAGAAAATATACCCAAACCCCATCAAGGCAAACCTTTTAAAATTGTAAATGTCAAATACATTCAAATATCTTGTCAATGTTGAATATTATCCTACTAATGAAGTGTTTTCAGATGTGATCTTTCTCTTGATAAGTATCATCTGTTATCACCTACAAACAGATTATTAAGTCTGGGAATAGCTCAGAGAGGTCTTCTTGATTTTTCTGATGCTCTCTTGAACAGTGGAGCTGAGCTTCCTTGGCACTGGCAGTCCTTTCTCTTTCATCTTGCTTCATTTCTCCATCCATGCCCTAAAAGCTAAACTACCACTTGTGTGTTATGTTAGTATTTGTGAGAGCCTCTTGATTGCTGTTAGTGTATATATTAAAAGCAACACATCCCCAATGGGGACTCCAGTTTTACATTTTTCCAGGCTAATATAAAATTCTTTCTAGTTACATCATATTTGCTGTTTATTTACCCTCCTTGTTTGCTCGCTGCTGGGCTCCATGGCGAGTTTAGTCGGATAAATTAATCTTCCTTACTTTTTTAGTCAACATGATTCTCCATTCTATTCTAGTGGGTTTCCCAAAGAGGCTAAAAAGATGGTGTTAACTCAGCACTATAGTATGCATATTGTTTTTGAATTCCAGAGGTACCTGGTTGCCTTTCAAATGATGAAATAGTTCGTGTAACTTAACCTTCCCTTCAAAGACCTCCAGTGGATCTCCATATCCAGGTAAAACCAATCAGCCTATAAGCCCTACATGAATTTTGTGAGCTTTATGACCTTCTACTCCTACTCTCCCCATCACTCACTTTGCTTTCAGCTGCAGTGTCCCTCTTGCTGCTCCTCAAAGACACTTTGGCGGTCTTGGCACTTTTTCTTCTCTATGTCTCTCTATATTAACACGGGCTGATTTCTTACCATCCATTAAGTGTTTGTTTATATGCCATTTGCACAATGAGGAATTGTGTAATAACCCTATTTAAGCTGCAACACACACATAGAAACCTTATATTCCTTTACTCTTTATCTAATATATTTTTGATGTTCCATTTAATTCATGTTTTGTTTTTATTTTTCTTTCTGTCTCCTCTCACTTGAATATGGTTGAAGGTTTGCTGCTGTGTTTATGTTTTTGTTCACTGTTGAGTTCCCAGGGTCTGGATCAAGTGTCTGGTACATGATCCCCTCAAAAAATATTTGTTTTATAAATGAACATGTCTAGGCAGTTCCCTATGTAAACTCACACTAATAATTTTCTCTGTCAGGGATAAATAACAACGAAGTAAAGAAGAGAAGTCTCCAAATGTCTGGGTTAAGAAACCAATTTTCAATGTAAGTTTTCATTGAATCTAGTGACTTCATTCAGTGACTTAAGTCAATTTTCACTTGTTTAATCAAAGTCACATGGCAAATAATTTTTCTTATCTTACAGGTACTCTTTGGGTTCTAAAAAAGATTCTACAGAGCCTTACTAACCCAGATATACAACCATGAGGCCCCAAATCCTCCTGGGCTTGAAGACAGATAGTTTCTTGAGCAAACAACTGAGTTTCAGTTCCAACACCATCTATGCTTTCAGCAAATAAACTTAATAATTTCAACTGTCTTATATAAAGAAGATAGAAATGAAGAGAATGGCGATGTCAGGCATATGAAGTCAGAGAAAATGCTTGTTAGGAATACTCTTTGTTTCATCTGAGATATTTAGTAGCAATGTATACTTATTTCAGGAAAAGCAGATAATCTCACTTATTTCTTAAGGGTATTAACAAATCCTAAGAAAACTTCCTAGAGCCTTTCCTATGCCAGATCGTGATTTTCATACCCAGAAACACACAGTTTAAGGAGGGTTTATATCAAACAGAAAAACTGATAAAACTTAGAGAAAAAAATTTCAAATGAAACTACCAAATTTCTGTCTTTTCTAAGTGGGTCTTTGGCTGATCAGTACACTATTCTACATATTTTATAAATTTTCTTCATCAATGTTTAATAAAGGTCTAATATAAATTGATAATGGTTTTCTATTGAAAGATATAATATCCTGGTAGCCTAGAACAAAGATAGAGTTTAGTACCATCCTTTAACTTGTAATATATACCCACTGTCCTAGAAAGAATGAATTGCTTTTATTCAATGAAGTCAATATTTTACCAATTTTATCTTTTTTTAAATCTTGAATTATAAAATTCAGATCATTTCAATGGTTATATAATTTTGGGTAAATGAAACATTATTATAACATACATAAAAATGTTAACACCTTCAGTGTAATATTTAATTTAGTAAACAAAAATAGCTACCACAAAAAACTTTTATAATTAAATGATGACTGAAAACTTCTATGTAATATTTTCATCTAAATAGAAGTATATATCTCCTGTAACTGTATCACAGATCAGATGAACATGAAACTTATGTTTCCAATTCCCACATAATTTATAATTTGTCATAAGAAGAAACTTTATGTATTTTGACAGACTATTCTATTTGTTTATACTTATAGTTGTAATAGACCCAGGCAAACATTATTTTAGTTATAATCTACCTGAAAATATATTGTCATGACTCTATCAGGGCCTTTGTGTTTCCAAGACATAGGCAAGAAATGAGCAGTCTGAGAGTGTCAACTGAAAGGGAAAGCAGTAGGTGCACACTGGTTCTGAAATCTTCCTAGCATTTCTGTTCCTGTGTATACCAAGAAAAAAAAAAAAGGCCAGTTTTATGAAATTATTAAGACCCAGTGAAATTCCTCTGTGATATATTTTTAAATGATCTAAACCTATTAAAGAAGGATAACATTAAATTTAAGGATAGCCTTACATCCTTTAACATCGATCTTTGCACAGTAGGTACTAAGAAATACAATTGATTGGCAATGATTTTATATCTTCCTCATGGCTCCTATTTATCTAATGTCTGTTCTGGCCCTAGGAAGTGCAATTTGAATTAGGCTCCCTACCATTTTTCAGGAGCCTCCATTTAACACTATTCAGTTTTCTTGGAGCAAGATCAAAATAGAATTGAGAATTCTTCTTTCAGAGAACAGATGAATGAGAACATGGAGTGAGAACTCCTTAGGACAGATTGTAGCTATCTAAAAGATAAAATGATGTAGATTTCTGTCACCAAAGAGGATTCTTGGCAGGAGTCCCCTTGTCTAGTAAAAGGGGTTCATCTTTTACTTTCCTACTCCTACTTCAGAAAGTATCTTTCTAGATCTTTTTATCAGGATTCTATGCTTAATATAAAGATGCTGTGCTCTTTATTTTGTTTCCTTTAAGCTTTTAAAAATGTTAATTGCTCTTCTTTATTTATTCTGGATAAATTATATTTTGTACAAAATAGCCAATTAATATTTAATCAACATCTCAAGTTCAGTTTAATTTTTAAAGAGTATGTTCTTTTAGGTTTCTTATGCAAGGACAATCTTTTCAGTAACTATTAGTAAGCAGGAATTAGCCCAAAAGTAACATACTCAGTATGAATATTTTCAGTGGTAAGTCCCTGATTCCTTTAAAACATGAATGTATTAGCCTTGTATGAATGGGAATGTGAGGCGTTGGACCCACTACTGACAGAGAGGAAGCAGAGAGGGGAGAATGATGAAGGCCTGCACAGTGAGCACCTGAGCCTGAGCATTGCACACAGGCTTCGATAGAGACACATGGAGTAGGAAGGAAAAGGACAGTTGTGGTTGGGATGGTGACTGTGACAAGCATGCAAAATAATACTAGAGTTTTAAAAACATTTTTTTTCAAAGAAAATAAAGATACCACAAAAGAATACATTTGATTGATACTTTCTGTAACAGGTTCATGGACTGAGATTAATAGATAACATGAAACCATTGAAAGTTCTGTAAGTTATTTCTACCACTTCAAAAACCCTAACAATTCATAAACTTAGCAATGACAAGTTTGTGTACGTTAACTAAAATCTTAACTCTTTTTGCTTTCTTTGGATTTAAATTAGTATGGTATGGCAATGCATATTACATGTCACTTATCAGAATATTAGTGTAGCAGTTTGGTGATGGTGGTAATAATACAAAAGGTAACATATAGATTCAGTTTTTCAAAAATATTTTCTCTTTCCTGCATCACATTCATAGGAGACATACGCTTCCCATATATTTAATTTTAGATTTGTCATACGATCTGCTTAGGACAAGGATGTCAGAAGATGGGCGTGTACAATATGATATGCTCTCTTGCATCTCTGTTCTTATCTTGAGAATAATGTAACCTCAGTCATCTGCTGATGCAAAAAGAAACTTTGAAGTAGAACTCACCCTGAACAGTTGTTGAAAGCCACCTAACTACCAACCACGGATCAAACAATACCAGTTAATTCACAAATACTTGAAGAAAAAACAATCCTTATTGTTATATACACTAAATTACAAGTACAGCCAATAAATACTAATAGAGCTGGCTAGAAAATAGAGAAAGAGGCTTCTTTTCTTGATAAGAAAAATAAGTTTAGAGTTTATTTATGAATAATGAGCATTTTTGAAGATGTTTAGGAAGAGTGACTTGGAATTCCTGCTTAGACAAGTCATTTAGTTGGCTCAGTACAGATAAGTTTATACTTGGATGGTCCTAAAAGATGACAATGATAGCGGAAAGAGTATTAATATACAAATTAAAAAGAAAATTAAAATAATATGTATTTGCTAATTACTAGCAGTTATGAATACTGCTGTGTGATAATAAAGTTAGACTCTGTAACAATTCACCTCACAGCAGGTATGATGTTGATCATTAGCAGTAGAGGGCATAGGAAGGAAATTGAAAAAAGAGGGTATTTCTTTACCTGGTTTGCATGTCTTGGCTTTTTCTTCCTTCTGCCATACAGGTGCATGTCCAGAGCACACTATCAATAGATAAGTTTGTAGCCTCAGTTCCGACCCAGTTGCCACCTCACCACAGTCTTTCCAAAGAGGACACACATGCTCGCCATTCAATGAGAAGTCTGCTGAGTCAAACCTTCAGGTACCCATCTATGTGCCTTCATCAACTAGAGGCATGCCAAGTAACACCTAACGCAGACACCATATATGTCAGGCCTCACATTCCCCAGCCATTTAGCAGCTACTAAAGCTCTGATCTCATTTGTTGACTTCCTAACCAGAGTTGGTCACCAGTACCTCAGTGGTTGCCTCCTGGTTAAAACTCTCAGAGACACCTTTTACTTACCTACCCTGGACAGATGTTCTCTGTTTGCTTGGAAAGTATAAAACAGCTTTCATCTAGCTAAAACCAGAACATTTCTCTACCAACTGCTGATCTGCCACCATACTGCCCCAGCAATGTCTCAAACCGAATCCTGGAGAAAATAATGCTTCCAACTTTGTTTTCTCTTTGATACTCTCCTTCATCCCTATTATATTTCTTAGAGTTATCCTTCCTTTTATACCATGATATGGATAATTATCTACATTGTTTCTCCATTTCAAATTACTATGTGATTTCTGTCTCCCGATTGGATTTAAACCGCTAAAGAATGATGTTGAATTAATTATGAAGGTGAAGAAAAGAGTAGTCAAGGATGTTTCTAAGATGGAGCCTGATTAATAGTGGCACTCTTGACTGATATATGAAGTAGAAGCAAGTAGGGGAAGAAAATCAATTTAATTTGAATCTGGTCAATGTGAAGTACTTGTAGGGCATTCAGAGGAAATCGGCCATCAGGTAGTGAGATAGCATAACTGAAGCTTGGTGGAAAGAGGGCAGATAGGAAATATGAATTAATGACTAATCAGCATTCAAGAGCAAGTTGAAATTATGACAGTGGAGGTGATCACCTAAATTTCCAACACGTGATGAATGGTAAAAGCAGAGACTCAAGGACAGAAATCCGTGGAAGACAAATACATAATAATTACAAGAAAAACTTAGAAGTATTTATGAAAGGATACATTTTCTCAAGAATGGAGTGATGAGTGATGCCAAATATAACAGAACACTGTATAACATAAGGTCAGAAAAATGTCATTAAATTTGACAATTCAGTTCTACTAAGGAAAAATGTAGTTCTTTTTTTAAAAATGGAAACTAACTGATTGTGTTGAAAAGTAAACGTCAGGTGAGTTGACAGTGAGTAGGCTTTATGTGTGTGTGTGACACTTAAGTAAGAAGAGAAGATAAAACATTATTTTGCAGGACACATGGTATATGAGGCAAAGAAGGAATTAGTTTTTAGCATGTGGGAGCCTATGCATGATTAACAAAAGAACGCAGTCAAAGAGAAATTAAAAGTAAAAGGGATGCAGAAATAATCAGTAAAACTCAATCTCTGGAACATAGAGGGGATTAGGATTAAAAACATGTGGAGAAGTGGCTTTGAAATCAAGGTGGGACTTGACCCTTTGTAACTGGAGGATATTTTTGGATTTACAAAATTATTCAAGAAAGGCAGGGGAAATCAAAGAATTTTATCCTAAATGACAAATTTCAGTAAATCAATCTACTGAGATTGATGAAGTGGGGATGAGGTGGCAAATATAATGCTCTTCAAAGGAATTAGATCTAGAATATGTTGAGAAGCTTGGGTTAGGAATTTATATATATATTTAAAGCAACAATCAGCAGCAGAGTATGTAGGTACATGTTTGTGTTCCTGTGTGTATACATCTATATCCAAAAAGTTCTTATTTTCAAATATATCATATATATATATATATATATATATATATACTCATACATATATTTACTTTTCCCAGAATATTTTTGAAAAATATTTCCCCTATTTGTTTTCAACTAGCAGTGTATCAAAGAGACAACCACATTGCCTAAGTAGCATTTAAGTAGAATTACACACAGCGCTCAGTGTCAATTGCAAATCCCTATTTTGGATTGCTTTAGACCAAACATGGAATAGTGGAAAGACCATAATTTTGGTATGAGAAAGGCCTCATTGACTTAAAAATACAACAGACAATTATTTTTCTCTTTTTTCTTTTTTTTATTACTGACATTTTTACAAGTGTCCCCAAATTCTCCCCCTTTGCCCACTTCCACCCAGCCCCCACCTCCCTTCCCTCTGTACATCACCATGCTGTTAACTGGATCCATGGGTAATACATATATGTTCTTTGGCTAATCATTTCTCCTTCGTTCATCCAGTCCCCCTTCCCTGCTCCCCTCTAAGAGCTATCAATCTGTTCCATGTGTCCATGCCTCTGTTGCTATTTTGTTTGTCAGTTTATTTTTATTAATTAGATTCCACATATAAGTGAGATCATATAGTATTCGTTTTATTCTGACTAGTTTATTTCACTTAGCATAATAATCCCAATGCTTTTGCAAAAGGTAAATGTTCCTTTTCTTTATGGCCATGTAATAGTCCATTGTGTACCAGTTTTGTTTTGTTTTGTTTTGTTTTTGTGGTGCAAACATGTACCACAGTTTTGGGTTTTTTAATTCACTCATCTGATGGGCACTTATGCAAAGAAACTTTATGCCAATACTCACTCAAGAAGAATACCAAATTCTGGAGGAATAAGGTAGGGATAAAAATACCATGCAAAAAGAAAATAATCTTTGTCCTTCAAAATTGCATCTTCATACCTTGTGTCTTCTAAAACTATACAAATTCTTTCCAACTTAATGTGAACCTTTTAACTCTTAGAAACCCCAATTTATATTCAAAACAGCTAAAAGGAAGTACTGGAAATAGCCTTAGAATTTTACTCACATCAACCGGTACCACAAACAATGCTGACGAGGTCCAAATGGCATGAAGCCTAAATGGCAGCAATGCCTCGTTCCTGTACAAAACAGCAAAAATCAAACCAAGTCCCCAAAAGATAAAGCAAGCAAAGAGTAACTGTAATCAAATACTGAGGTTAACTTTTCAAATTTAAAAATTTTACAAACTTCTACTACTGCCACAGCCTTCTATACATCTTTATACAATCTTCACACACCTTCTTACCCATTCAAAGACAACCATTTTAGCCTAACTCCCTTCTAATCCTTGTCCCTTTAACAGTGGAAAGGACCATATTTTAACTCTGTGTCAGACATCTAAAAGTCCTTAGTTCTGTAAACATATTCCAAAACTTCTTGAAACACAGGCCTTTTGTTCCTATCCCTTGCTAAATCCTTATTGTGTAGTAGGCTTTGGGTGGCACTTCCCTTTCACCCAAGCAGAATAAATTTGCTAAGGAAGCCACCATGTAGGAAATGCAAAATGGAAAGAAAGGACTTAGCTTTGGGAGTTCTTGTCCCTTTCCAAGAGAGGAATTTTAAATCTATTCAGAAGTGCAGGTCCAGCTTTCCCTTTTAGTATCAACCAGCAGCAGGGTCCCAGTCCTCCTCAGGTGACACCTGCTTCATCCACGTTTGGTGGATCCAAGGCTTGTCTCCTTTAGCTTTAGAGAAGAGTGTGTTGATAGCAGGATGTCATAGGGACCTGTCCACTGCCTAACTGCTGTTTAGGGCCTTGAATCTTCCAGGCCTTTATAAGACTTGGTCTCTGAGCCAGAATGGGCACAAGGGCTTGACAGCTGGATAGACAGACCTGCAATGAGCAAACTTGTACAAAATTGTTGGTGTTTGCCTTAAATATTGTACATATTGTTTAATTTTTGGTTCATGCTCTAAATATTAAGGGCACATACCTAAAAAAAGATTTGGAAGGTTCTCCCACAAACTATTTCACAAGGTCTCAATGTAAGCCTACTTCTAAGTACTACCCTAATTCAGAGTATGGCAATAGGGAATGACTGGTCCCATTTCTAATGCACTTCTTAGCATATTTTCACCAGGGTCTTCTTTATTGTGTGGTTCATTTTCTCAGTCTTTCCTATAGATTGAGGTCTCCAAGATGTGGTTTCCATTGAACCTGGAGTGCCTGTCCAATCTTCTGGGAAATCTCCAAAACAAATGGTGGTCTACTGTTACTTTGAATTATTTGAGGAAGTCCAAACCCAGCTCATCATTGGCCGTTTCCCATAAAACCGGTCCCATGTGCGTATAATTCCCAGCCAGGTGCCATCAGCAGCTGGTTCAAGTAATCATGCTGGAGGGCCGAGTCTCCCTTTGAATCTGGAAGCAAGGTGGCCTGGTCCAAGGTTATGGTAGTCTATAAGGGAACATTTGGGTTGTCTCACAAAACAGAAGGGTTGGGCACCATAGAATGAATGTCCTGGACATTGTCATTTATAGCTGCTGATTGAATCCCCTCTAAGGTTTTCCCTTTAAGGGGGTATTGTTTCTTCTGTGGGATCCATGCCACTTCTTTTAGGTTAGTTTTTAAGAATTGGATGTTAACTGCTTTGTGTGTGGTTCCATCAGCCCAAATAGCTTGATCAACATGCTCATCAATCTTGAGTGAGATGAGTTTATCACTGTGTCCTTCTGGACAAGTCAGGAGTGCCTGGAGCTGGAGAGCATGGTCCAGCAGGGTTTTTACACATAATTGCTCCTTCTCAGGAGAAAGTTACTTGGGCATACAGTTTACAAAGAAAATGTTAGCCCAGCAATGGAATGGGGCAGTCTGGCAAGTTGAGAAAACTATGCATAAGCTTTTGATCCCCAAGCTGAAATTCTAGAGGTTGAAGGAACACCTGTTTTTGAAATCGTCCAGTCACTCCAGTAACCATTACTGCAACTGAACTTTTCTTGGCTAATTTTGTATTTAATAAGGAGTACATAGCTCCCATATCTACAAGGAAATCAATTAGCTTGTTTACACTATCAGTTGTACCTGGGGCTCCTGCGGGGGGGAAAAATAATAGGTTGGGAGATGTCTAGGGAAGCCCTTGAGCCTACTCATTTGTCATCAGATTCCACTTCCCTTTCTAGTATTTCTCCATAAGGGTTTTCATCTACTTTATTTCTCTTTTTGAATTTCGGGCATTCCCTTCTTCAACGGCCCTCCTCCTCACCTCACCTAAACATTGGAGTTTCCTTCTGATATCTGGGGCACTTTGCCTAATAAAAGTCATATTTACCATGTGGACATTTTCTGGTGCCTGTGGGTCAGATCAGCATGCTTTCGGTAAGCCTGATAGATCCTTTCTAAAAATTCAGAAGGCTTTTCATAGGTTTTCATTGAACAGAAACTATCATATTCTGGATTTTTTGCTAAGGCATCCCTTTGTTAAACCCTTCCAGCATGCACCTTTTGTAATGTTCTAGAAAGGCAAGGTTCCCACTATTTGTGCCCTAATTCAGCTCTGTTAATGGAATTGCCCCAGCTGGGTTGGGGGTCCCACTGGGATTCTCTTGGTAGAGGCACTGAGTCTCTTCATTAGCTTTATTTATAATTAACAGCCTTCATCTGCTGTTAACAGGATGTTAAGAAGAGCTTATAAATCCATTCAGTATGAATTAGGATTGGCAAAAAAGGACGTGATAAGGTCTGTCGTTTTCTGAGGATTCTCCTTATATAAAGGGTTGGGATTCCTCCAATTTTATAACTGTGAAGCAGAAACCAGAGTATGAGACCAATAGTAGCCAGTGGGTTGGCCTTCCTGATTTACTCCACCTACAGGGTATTGCCTCAGATGGAATTATCTTGCTCTGGACAGGGATATTGCCTGGACAAATTGGGTGCTCTGATGGGTCTTTGAGGGAGAGACCCTTCCCTTATCATACCGGGGTGGGACTGGTGGCCCTCTGGGCCCTATTTCAAGGGTATCTAGTAGAGGAGGTCTTCGTGCTACCAATTCTGTGTCCCCTGAGTTCAGGGCATTAACAAGACCTTCCTGTGCCTTAGTATCATGGAGGAGTTTTGAGGCCACTTCCTTTCTATATATAATTCAGTAGTTCCCTTTCCCTGATGAATCCCTATTATATAATGACATAAATACCCTGACATAATGGATTTCATCCCATTTGCCTAACAGTTGACAAAACAAATCTGATTGCATGATGATACAGTAATTTGGGGAACTATTTAGGGGCCATTTTTCCACACAGTCCAAAACATACATAGGCCATACAGTGTTGCAATTAAAAAAAAATCCTCCTTAGACATTGTATGTGGACCAGTCTGCTAAAATGCATCCCAGTGGGCTGCCTCCAGTAGCCAAAACAGAACATCCCCTGATGACCTCAATTGCAAACAAAAAACAATGACCTGGGGAATCTGGGAACATATAAACAAAACTTGAATCCACACCTCCATTATTCCAAACAAGAGTTCACAAGAAAGCTTTATTGTCTTATCCTTTGCCAACTGGTAATGCAAATTGTGGCCCCCAAAAGCAATGGCACCCCAAAACTTGGGTTACCCTCACTCTCTTTTAGAGTCTGCCCCCTACTCATACATTTTAGGTGGCTGGTGCCTCGGGCAGGAGTGCAGGGAAATTCCAGGAGAATGGGAAATCCCCACAGTCCCACTCTTGGGTAGGCCTGCCAAAGGCAGTGCTCCACATTAGTCACAATTTTTGTTACTGAACAGAAGTGGGGTTTAGCTGCCTGCAGTCACCCTTAGGCAAGTTCCAGAGACAGAGGTTAGTTGAGAAAAGTAAAGGTCTTTAATTCAAAAGCTACACAGTATGGGAGGAAGGCAGGATCCTGCTTCAAAGTCCATTCCCTCCAGAACATCCAGAGGAGAACCCAGGCACCATTTGCCAGACTAGTCAAAGACTGTTCCAAGAGTTTTCTCTCCCATTTAAAAATACTGTCATTTGGGAACCGCAAGCAGCTGTGGCATGATCATCCAGGTGGCTTATCTCATTCCCAGTTACAGTCTGGCTTTAGGCTCCTTTGTGTAGTCTATGTGTGCTGTGAGAACTGCCATTCAGCCCAAGGCTTCCAGGATGTAAAAGGTCCCTCAGGCCCCAGCCTACATCCATGTCATGGGTTCAAGAAGAAGTGCACATTTTTCCCATTCCTTTGTTTAAATCTCCTGGCCCAAATTTTCCAATCCTTCAGGAGGGCCTGTTCCCCTCAGCCAATCCCATCCTTTGACCAGGCTAGACTGACAGGGAATCAGCCAGTGACCTTTCAATTTCTGGGATGGCATCTGACCCACTGAACCACACCAGTCAGGATTGCCCATGTTTTAATTGGATTGTTTGTCTTCCTGGTATTGAGTTGTGTTAAGTCCTTTATATATTTTGGGAATTAACCCTTTATCAGATGTATCATTGGCAAATATGTTCTCCCATACTGTGGGTTCCCCTTCCACTTTATTGATTCTTTCTTTTGCTGTTCAGAAGCTATTTAGTTTGATGTAGTACTATTTCTTTATGTTTTACTTCTTTTCCTTGCCCTAGGATATATATCAACAAAACTAATGCTATGAGAGATGTTTGAGATTATACTGCTTATGTTTTGTTTCATGGTTTTGTGACTTCCATTTAAGTCTTTATCCATTTTGAGTTTATTCTTGTGTATTATGTAAATTGGTGGTCCAGTTTCACTTTTTTGCATGTACCCGTCCAATTTTCCCAACACCATTTATTGTAGAGATTATCTTTACTGCATCATATGCTCTTGCTTTCTTTGTCAAATATTAATTGACCATAAAGATATGGGCTGATTTCTGTGCTCTTTGTTCTGTTGTATTTATCTAAATGCCTGTTTCATGCCATTACCAGGCTGTTTTGATTACAATGGCACTGTAGTATAGCTATATATAATGTATATAAATTCAAGAAAAGGGAAGACTTCCAAACACTCTTTATGAGGCCACCATTAACCTAATTATTTTTTTTAAATTTTAAGTATATTTTATTGATTATACCTATTACAGTTTTCCCAATTTTTTCTCGCTTTTATCCCCCCTCTGCCCTGTATCCCCCAAACCTCCAGCATTACACCCCTTTAGTTCGTGTCAATGGGTTGTACATATAAGGTCTTTGACTTCTCTGGTTCCTATACCATTCTTAACCTCTCCCTGTCTATTTTATACTTACAAGTTATGTTTCTTATTCCCTGTCCTTCCCCCTTCACTGAAAACCCTCCATGTGGTCTCCATTTCTTTAGTTTCGTTCCTGTTCTAGTTATTTGCTTAGGTTTTGTTTTTGTTTTTGTTTTTTAGGTTCAGTTGTTGATAGTTGTACGTTTGTTGTCATTTTATTGTTCATAGTTTTTATCTTGTTCTAGTTCTTAGATAAGTGCCTTTAACATTTCATATAATAAAGGCTTGGTGATTATGTACTCCTTTAACTTTACTAATTATGAAACCATATAAAGACACTACAAATAAAGAAACTTATAGGCCAATATCCTTGATGAACATAGATGTGAAAATATTCAACAAAATATTAGCAAATTGAATCCAGCAATATATTAAAGAGGTCATACACCATGACCAAATGGAATTTATCCTAGGGATAAAAAGTTGATACAACATCTTCGAATCAATAAATATAATACATCATATAAACAAAATGAAAGATAAAAATCACATGATCATAGCAATAGATAAATAAATGTATTTGATACAATCCAGCATCCATTTATGATAAGAACTCAGCAAAGTGAGAACAGAGGGATCATACCTCAACATAATGAAGACTGTATATAATAAAACTTACAGTCAACCTCATATTCAATGGGCAAAAATTGCAAGTATTTTCCTTAAGATCAGGAACAAGACAGAGATACCTGCTTTTACCACTCTTATTTAACACTGTATTGGAAGTTTTAGCCATAGTAATCAGACAAGAAGAAGAAATAAAATCCATCCAAATTGGAAAGGAAGAAGTAAAACTGTCCTTATTTGCAGATGACATGATACTATTTATAAAGAAACCTAAAAATTCAACCAAATAAACTACTAGAGCTGATAAATGAATTTGGTAAAGTAGCAGAATACAAAGTAAATATCAGAAATCAGTTGCATTTTTACAGATCAATAATAAACTATCAGAAAGGTGACCTAGGAAAACAATTTCATTTACAATTGAGGGAGATACAAATAAGCGAAAACATATACCATCTTCATGGATTGGGAGAATTAACATCATTAAAATGTCCATACTAACCAAAGCAATATATCAACACAATCTATATATCAATATATATCAATATATCAACACAATCTTTATTAAAATACCAGTGACATATTTCACAGATCTAGAACAAATATTCCAAAAATGCATATGAAACCAAAAAGGCCCCAAAAAGCCTCAGCAATCTTCAGAAAGAAAACAGGCAGTTATTTTTTACCAATAAAAATTGGGTTATTTGTGAATAGCAGAGAATTGCAATTCTAGAGAAGCATGCTATAGTGAAAACTATGAGCAAGTACAGCAAGCAAATGAGAGGAATGTTACTTTGTAGAGAAAAGAAGAGACAGTTGGAATGGGGTGATTTAAATGGGATTGCAGACTGGTGCAACTACTATGGAAAACGTATGGAATTTCAAAAAAAAAAAAAAAACTAAATGACATCCCATTGGAGGAAAGCAAGGGTTCATAATGGTGATGGCTTTTCATTGGCTGAATTGCAATGATTTCCAATGGCTGAACTTGCACTAGGAAAAGAGGAAATCTCTCTTCCTCCCACTGGGATGTTGAAGTACAGACATTTCTTATAAGAAATGAATGCAAGGTATGTCTCTTCCTGGGGTTCTGTAATTGATGTTTCTTCCTGTGTGGTGGTAATTGACATCAAGTGGTATGAATGAGAGCTCCTCTTTCTTTTTAAAAGTTTTTTTTAAGTGTTATTGAGTCTCAGTTTCTTCATGTCTAAAATCAGAATGATCTTTACTCTGTAACGTTGTTGTGAAGATCAACCGAATTAATGCCTCACTGAATTTACAAATTTACAAATTAATGCCTCACTGAATTAAGTCCATGCCTCACTGAATTTACAAATTTTTAAGTTAGTAATTGAAAATTAACAGAGAGTATAGATTTCCTTAATTTTCTCACTGACTTCTCTTTTTCAGCCCAAACATTTATAGCAATCCACATACACATTAATTATATTAATCACTTGTTCTTTCTTACATTGACTTTTACTCCTCAGAATCACCATCTATTAACTATTATTTAGGACAGAAAGATTTTAATTAGCAATTAATTGGTCTCAGTGGCAAACATCACCAAAAAGCAAACAGAAATCATTAAGAAGATATTTATTGAAAAATGAGTAGAGAATCTTTAAATTTGCAAATATAGATGAAGACTCCTATTTCTAGAATTATAGCAAATCAAACATTCTGGGGAAAAAATCTGTTACTACAGAAATAACTAGAAATCCTGGATAAGATGCAACAATTCCCACATAAATGCATATCTAAAATAACAAGAAAGCATACAGACAGAGTAGCTAAAACCTGCAAAGTAAATAAGAAATAAGATAATTTCCTTACATGCATTTGCTTATACCATAAATTTAACACCTTGGGTTTTAAGGCCTCTTAAGGAAACAAAGACAAGTCATTGAGTTTTCACCAGGAGGGAAGAAAACTGAGACTATTTTTTTTTACAAAGATAGGGACCTTATCTACAATAAAGTTGTGCTAAAAAATATTTACCTTCACATGGTGTTTGAGGTTTGAACTTCAAACACCTGCATAATCCTATAAAACTCAAGTTGAGAATTTTACTTAATGTGTTCTCAGGCTAATATTACCCTAGATTCCTGATACTCAATGTATGATCTATAAACAGCAGCAACTCTATCACCTGGGAACTTGTTAGAAATACAGAAATTCTTATTCTTTCCTAGTCCTACTATTCAAATTCTCTTTTTAAATAAGATCCCAAGGTGATTTACATACTCTTTGTTTTGCTACTATAATAAATTCAGTGGAACAAACTGCTATAATCACAAAGAGTAGAAAACAACACAAAATTATTATGTTACTGAAGATCAAAAGTACTAATATCAAGGTGGAAGTCTATGTTTTTTTCTGAAAGCTTGAGGGATGAATCTATCACTTTGCCTTTTCAGGTTCCTCGAAGCTGCTTATAGCCCCTCCATCTTTAAAGCCAGCAGGGTAACATTTCAAACCTCTTCCTCTCTTTCCACTCTGTTTCCATCATCACATCTCTTTCCTTACTGCTTTCTGCCTCTTATAGGTCCCCTTGTGATTACTTTGGGACCACCTGCGTAATTCATTGCCATTACCCTAAGCCTGTCTGCAAAACCCTTTGACATATGAGGTAACATACCCACAGAGTCTGGGAATTAAGATAGCAACATCTTTGGGGAACTTTTCTTTTTTCTACCACACATATTGAGAAGCACAGACTGAGAAGCACTGCCTCAGATAATCATAAAGAATCAAATATAAAAATTCTCTAAGGAAGATGGAGGCCTAGGTAGACACACTATGCCTTCTCATACAACCAAAACAAGGATGACACCAACAAATTAAGAAGAAAAAAAAAAAAAACCAACAATCAGAACTGACAGAAAATCAAACTTTATGGAAGTCTGACAACCAAGGAGTTAAAGAAGAAACATTCATTGAGACAGGTAGGAGGGGAGGAGACTGGCAGCCGGGTGGAGAGGACTCTCGGTAAGGCAGCGGATGGAGGACCAGGGAGGGCAAGACGGAGGCTTTCAGACTGGGCAGTCCCACATTCACTTGCAGATAAACCAGGAGGAACAACTAGGGAATGAGATAGACTGCAAAACCCAGAGTTCTAGCGCCAGGAAATAAAGCCTCAAAGCCTCTGACTAAAAACACCTGTGGGGGTTGAGGTGGCAGCAGGAGAAACTTTCAGCCTCACAGGAGAGTTATTTGGAGACACTCACAGGGTCCTAGAACATACACAAATGTATCCACTGAGAATCAGCACCAGAAGGGCCCAATTTGCTTGTGGGTAGCAGGGGAAGTGACTGAAAACCAGCAAAGAGTGGAGCAAGCATCATTGTTCCCTCTTGGGACCCACCCCCACATACAGTCACAACACAGCAATGTGGATTACCCTGCCCTGGTTAACACCTAAGGTTCCTCCCTTTGCTACATAACAGACATGGAGACAAAAAAAAAAAAAAATAGCCCACATGAAAGAACAGTTCAAAGCTCCAGAAAAAATACAACTAAGTAATGAAGAGAAAGCCAACCTGTCAGATGCACAATTCAAAACACTGGTAATCAGGATACTCCAGGAACTCACTGGATACTTCAACAACATAAAAAAGACCCAGGCAGCAATGAAGGTTGCATTATGTGAAATAAATAAAAATCTACAGGGAACCAACAGTGACGGGAAGGAAACCAGGACTCAAATCAATGGTTTGGACCAGAAGGAAGAAAGAAACATTCAACCAGAACACAATGAAGAAACAAGAATTCAAAAAAATGAGGAGAGGCTTAGGAACCTCCAGGACATCTTTAAATGTTCCAACATCTGAATCATAGGGGTGTCAGAAGGAGAAGAGGAAGACCAAGAAATGGAAAACTTATTTGAACAGATAATGAAGGAGAACTGTGTCATGGATCTTGTCCTGCAGAATCTGGATGCTGTGGCAGATTTGTAAATAAATGCACAGGGGACTACATAAATCCTGTGGAGAAAAAATGGGGACTGCATGGCCACTCTCTCAAGAGGAGAGCGCACAGACCCTTGCCTTGACAGGCTTTTATTGGCTTTCTCATAGCATACATCAAAGAAGGTTTTCATTCATTATACTTAGGTTTACTTTAGGTAATTACTTTTTACACATAGCAATGGAAAGGATGTTACAGATTACTTCTTACAGATTAATGAGGAAAAAATGTTGCAAATGCAAGGGGATGATAATAGTAATTGGTTTGGTTACACTTCAATCCTTGGGAGACTTAGCACAGACTTAAGAAGTTATTTTAAAGATATGCAGTAAGCATTTGCTGCCTCAATCTAGGGTGAGAGTATTTTAGCCAAGATCAAGTCACAAAGCAGCCTAGGTATAATGCAGGCCTGATTTCCCACAAGAGAACTGATCTGTGGGTTTGGCATTCTATGTGCACCATGCACATATGGGCTTTCCCAGAGGGCTGAGCTACAATTGCCAGGCAGAGCAGTCCCCAACAGAACTGCCCCAGTCTGGCAAAGGAAATAGACCTTCAGGAAGTTCAGGAAGCTCAGAGAGTCCCAAAGAAGTTGGACCCAAGGAGGAACACACCAAGGCACATCATAGTTTCAATAGCCAAGATGAAAGATAAGGAATCTTAAAAGCAGCAAGAGAAAAGGGGACAGTTACCTACAAAGGAGTTCCCATTAGACTATCAGTTGATTTCTCAAAAGAAACCTTGCAGGCAAGAAGGGGTTGGAAAGAAATATTCCAAGTCATGAAAGACAAGGACCTCTATCCAAGATTGCTCTATCCAGCAAAGCTCTCATTTAGAATGGAAGGGCAGGTAAAGTGCCTCCCAGATAAGGTCTAGTTCAAGGAGTTCGTCATCACCAAGCCCTTATTATATGACATGTTAAAGGGACTTATCTAAGAAAAAGAAGACAAAAAATATAAACAGGTAAATTACAACAACCTCACAGCTATTAACAACTGAACCTAAAAAAAAGAAAAACAAACTAAGGAAACAACTAAAACAGGAACAAAAACACAGAAATGGAGATCACATGGCAGGTTATCAGTGGGAGAGTGGGAAGGGGAGAAGGGGGGGAAGGTACAGAGAATAAGTAGCATAAATAGTAGATAGAAAATAGGGAGATGTTAAGAATTGTATAGGAAATGTAGAAGCCAAAGAACTTATATGTGCTGACCCATGGACATGAACTAAAGGGGGGCAATGCAGGTGGGAAGGGGTTTTCAGGGCAGAGGGGAATAAGGGGGGGGGGATGAGGCAACTGTAATAACATAATCAATAAAATATACTTAAAATTTAAAAAAATATATTAAAAATTCTGTAAGGAGTCTCAAGCTCAACCTAGATACATTGGGATTTCCATTAAATAAGATCAGCTGAATAAAAGCTTACAAACAGAAGTTACAAATCAATTGAAACAAACATCATGTGAAATACTGAAGAGAACATGTAAACAACAAAAGGAACTGAGTGCAGAATTAGGACTTCAGTTGCTATGAATATGTATTTAAATAAGTAACATTCTCAATGCGATACATGCACGTGGCTTTCAGAAACAAATTGGCATATGTAAAAAGAACTAGTATGTTACAAGACAAATTAAGAACATATTAAAAGAGAAAATTAGTGTACTGACAAAATACATGCATAAGCAATCCAAACTGCAACACTGAGACACAAAAAGAAGGTTTTAAAGAAGGTTTATACCCATTGAGGATATAAAATGATACAATATACATATAATTGGAATCCAAGGAGAATAAAATAGTGACAAAGGACAACAGAACATATTTCAAAAAGATATCTGAGAATTTTTCAGTTGTTGAAACACAGTAATATTCAGGAATTGTAATTAATTCCAAGAAGAGTAAATAACAAGATATATTTAGATATATCAGAGTGAAATTATACAACACTTTTGCAGGCAGTGGTGGAGAGAGGCATAATGTACAAAGGACAATAACTAGTCAGTCACAATATTAAAAGCCAGATACAGTAGGCTATCTTTGTAGGACTACAAGAAGTAGTTTAAAATCTGGAATGGTATAATTAGCTAAGAACTAAGGTTTAAGTGAGCCCTTTATCAACATGATTCTTTATATTGCACAATGATATGTATATATATATATATATATATATATATATATATATATATATGTATATGTAAATATATAATTAGCATTAAAAATGTAGAAATAACAAGTGCTGATTTAGCAGAGTTGCCAGTTTAAAAGGAAATGCATGATGTTTAGATAACAGAAATGTACATAAATATTTTAAATTCTATTGGTATCATTTTATTTATTAAGACATTGGCTTGTATATATATATATATATATATTTATCAATTATAATCACCCTCATAGTTTTTTGAATGTTTAAAATACATAATAAAATTATGCAATGTATGTGACTTTGATTTCATTCCCCAATATGTCAAGGATAGAATTTTTGAATTAGATGTCTTGTCTGCTGACCACAGTTTAAATGCTCTACAGGTCCAACTTTACTTTAACTTAAAAGTATATTTGCCTCATTCTCATTTCTATTCTATTTGCACCTTCCCTATTTCTACTCTCTGTTAATAATTTAGAATAAGGAAAGAGCACCAACTAGGAAGTCAGGATCATGTCATGGGAACTTTAGACAGGTAGGTTATGCAAAAAACAAAGAAACAAAAATAAACAAACAGCAAAACCAAACCATAATATTTTCTTATTTTTTAACCAGAGTAATAATGCAGGAATAATAGAAGACCTAATACAGAACCACTACATGAAAGAAGTAAAGTAAGCAATAGCTGATAATTATTAACCTGAAGATTTGGAAAGAAAAGATGCTGGATTAAAAATTCAAAAGAAGCTGATATTCATTAATTCAAATATACACATCGTTTTTTCAAGTGCTTCTTATAAAGTAGTACATCAAGCTGAAGACTAGAAACCACATAAAATTGCTGAGACATTAGTTCAAGACTGTATTAGGATCAAGGTGGGGAGTGGGGATGGCTCGGGTGGGGGGAGAATGGAGACAACTGTACCTCAACAACAACAAAAAAATGTGGCAGGGGGAGAAAAACTTTAAGCCCTAACATATATTAAGACTGATTTTTTCTAGAATCTTATTGCACTGCTGATTCCTATCAGGCACTTGTCCCAGATGTGACTTAGTATTTGCTGTATGATTCGTTGTTTGATGTCTTCCTGTTGGAATCTCTTAGAGCAGTGTTGTGGCAGTGATTTCAACACGCATGTTCTGAGAATTTACACGTTTTGAGCACAGCTCCGTGTGATTCCCGTGTGAGCAAGTGTGGATCATGTCTGTGGAATGGGAATTCTCTAATAGGAATTTGGCAAAGATGTATCTTAAAAAATTCTGGCTTGCTGACCCCTGCATATTATTTTAACCTGGTCCTGCCTACCACTGGACCTGAATTTACATTCTAATACCCTGCTAATGGTAATCTTACCCCTGTTCTTCTTAATCCCATGAATAATCAATCCAATGTAAGTGTGTGCTAATGCCCCTAGTAAAAACCCCGGCTGGGCAAGTGAAGGGGCTTTTCCTGAGATGGAGGAATCAGCCACATGGCCCCAGTCTCTCTTTCCCCGCGTGTCTCGGTATGAGATTCATACACGCATCGGGTTGCGGTCACCCACGGGTATCAGCAGGTACGATTTACCCCCACGACACAGTGTCATTGCTATTTTTGTTAAATGTGCTTAGCAGAGTACTTTGTAACCAACATTTGAACAAAAGTATTGGCTAAGTAAATGGATTTATTACATTAAAAATACATAAATAAAATAAATGATGGGTCATCATGCAAAAACAAACAAACGCAAGACTCTATCAGAGATGTCTGCCTATGAACACAGGGTACATCTGTGGCAAGGAAGGTAAGTCAAGCACCAGTTAACTATTATAACATAGTCTGACATATTTAGGAAATAGTTAATGATGTAAAATATTAACTCTTAGAACACATAAAGACATCAAAGTATTTTTTATTTCATTTTACAATGCCTAGACATTGTTAAAACAATGGATATTTCAGTGTAATAATGGTCAGAAGTAAGGATTACTTTCTTTAGCTTCATTGCTAACACAACTAGCTTTGAAGGGCATGCCATTGTAATATTACACTGTTTTGACTTCAGTTCTGATGACCCGGCTACAAAGACATGAAAACATTATGATTTAGTTACCCAGTGTATCATTTACCAATTGCTGTGTAACAAATCACCCACAAATTAACAGCTTCAAAAAACCAAACATTTATTTTCTCACTGTTCCCATGAGTTGGGTACATGGGACCTTTGAGTGGATAGTTCTGGTTCAGAATACTTTATGTGGTTCTAAACTGGACTTGCAACCATCTGAAAACTCAAGTGGGGCTGAAAGATTAGCTTTTGACATTTCATATGGCTGGGAGTAGATGTCAATTCTCATTAGCTATTGACCATGCTCTGGCCTGGTGGGCTCTTCATAGCACTGATTATAACATCGCTTCTCTCAGGGTGAGTGATCCAAGAGAGAATGACAGAGAGAATATACTCAAGACAGAAGCCATAGTCTTGTCCCCGCTGGTGTGGCACAGTGGGTTGAGCACTGGGCTGAGCACCAAAGGGTTGTCTGTTCAATTCCCAGTCAGGGCACAAGCCTGGGTTATGGGCCAAGTCCCCAGCTGGGGGTGTGAGAGAGGCAACCCATTGCTGTTTCTCTCACATATCAATTTTCTCTCTCTCTCTCTTTCTACCTTCTTTCCCTTAGCTCTAAAAATAAATAAATAAATAAATAAAAGCCACAGTCTTATAATTTAAATTGAAAGTAACATACCATCATACCGGCCATATGCCATTGGTCACTTAGATCGACTCTGGTGCAGTAGGGGAAGGAACTACACAAGACTGACAATACCAAGACGTGTGGTTTTGTGGGGACCATCTTGGAGGCTGGCTACCACACGCGGATTAGGAAGTTTATGTTAAATATAAATCAATGCACTGCTTTATTCATTAAGGATTTATTGCTACAAAAAATAAATCAAAATATCCTCTGCTACACTAACTGTAAAAACTGTGAGACCCCTAAAGAAAATGTGTTATACTTAAGGTTGTTCTCTTTAATACACAATGCTATCCCAACGTCATAACAAACTTATTTAATATGGAGGTACAGAGGTTAATAAGAATTCTGTCAATAATGTTTAAATTATGGGCCAACACTTTTTTGTGAGGTAATGTTACTGTGAGGTAAGAGGTCAGTTTTGTCCTGATATAAACACACACTTTCAACAGCTATACCTTATTTTTTGTTTATATTCATTATTTTTAATGATTTTAACATGTCCATGCAAAGAAGAAATGCAAGTGTTTGTCAATTGTATGTAATTTAAAAGGGAAAAAAGCAAAGTTTGGAAACTTGTAAGAATGAAGGTTTAAAATTATGATATTCCACAATTCAAGAATAATTTTCAATTAGATGATCATAATATATATCTGTATACCTTCGAAATTTGATAGAATGTTTTAAATTTTATTTCCATCCAGATAATGCCCATTCATAAAATGCTTATAATCAAAACCTATTTTTAGTTAAAAAAGTTAAATTTAGCTTTAATTTTGCAAAATAAACACATTAGCTATTGATGAAAGATTGACAATAGATTTTAAAAATAAAACATCACTTGTTACATCTTGGATAAAAGTTTAAAAGAATAATTTTAGCTTCCTGAAATTGCCTTAAAACCATTATGTTCCCATTAGCACACCACTAGTAACGTACTTTCTCCAGTGTGAGTGTTATTATAACAAGGCATCAAAGCAGTTCAGTCACACATTATTTTGTGTGAGTAGAACTACTGTCATTCCAACCTACATTAGATACGTTAATAAGTGAAAGGCAAACTCATTTATTATATTAATATTTCATTGTTAACACATATAGTAGTTAAAGTGTGCCTGCAGGTATTTTATATAGAGAATTTTTATATCCTTCCCAAATACCCATTTAGTTATGTGCATAGAATGATAACAATGCATTTAATATTTTCTATATGAATTACTCAAAGTTGCAATTAACATGGCATATATTTATTAATCCACATTATGTATTTTTTAATATAAAAATTAATATGTTTATTGACTCTAAGAGATGCAAAAACCTTGACATTATATATTATTTATCTTTATCATTAATTTTATTTTTCTAGTAATTTACTTCACTTTTATATTTTAAAGTGTTGAACTGTGATGAATTGGAATTTTTAATTTTTTAAATTAAAAACTGGCAAATGCTGATCTAGTGAATTTTAGTAAGTTAATTATACATTTATTAAAAATACTTTTGTTGGGACCCACAGGAAAGTAGCAATAGATTCAGAGTTCAATACAGAAAGAGGTGTAGGTATTTCAGAGAAAGTCATGAAAGAAAAAACATGCAGGTTCTGTAGATAAATAGAGGTTTTCTTTTTCTTTTCTTATCATTAAAAAGAAAGAGAAGATGAGTGAGACTTAAAACAGCAACTTCAGTTTCTCTCATTTTGTCAAAATGGCTTTACCAGTAATGTTGGTAAAGAACTTTGGTTCTTTAGAAAAGAAGATGCAGATTTTATCTGAGTGCCTTGAAATATTTTTTAAATTAATTATTTCATGTAATGCAGACATCTGTATTCTCTTTATTATGTATTTCTGTAGTACTAGTGAAAATAGTAACACTGGTGTATTTTTTTTTTAATTTGACTGAAGACATGGAACAACTCTCAAATTGTGAGAATTGTCATCTAGTTTTTTTTATGTTAATCTTACATGGTTTCTTATATACAAAGTCACATTAAATCATAAATCATCCATGTGAATAGATATTATAATATTTTGAAAGCCTGTTATATATTTTACATTTGTTAAATTTTTACAGATGTTAAATATTTATATGCATTTTCTCTAACTTATACAAGAATTTTGCAGAATAGATAGTATATCATTGTGTTGCAGATGGAAATATTGAGGCACAAGAAAGTTAAATGCTATCTATGTCTCAAACTACCCAGGTAGGTTGTGTTGGTGCAGAAAATTAAACCCAGCTCATTTTAAATCTACTATATTATTTTATCCAAACATTCATTTTCTGTCATTATTTCATAAGTATCTTTACATGAAAGCAAAACATGTATAATGAAAAAAATATATCATGCAAAATACTAAATGAGGAAAAATCTCTAATTGTAAACTTGATTATTTGAAACTTTGTGTTTCCATTTCATTGAAGTTGTTATGAGACCTATTTTTCTTAATGAGATTTGCAAACCAAAAAAAGTACCTAAACAAAACTAGATCAATATAAACTGCTACTTGGACAATTTATATTTGTCTGAAATCTTGAAACAAAGTGGAAGTCACAAAGTTCTCCAAAGTAACATATTTTCTAAAAGTGGTAATTTATATGAAGGAAATGAGCCTTGGAAAAAGGATAATATAGATAACTGATTGTTCTGTGATTAAATAATTAAGAAATCATTTCCCGAACTTGTAGCAAAATGGTTATATTTTCCATATATGTTCTGTTTATTTGACTGATTTTTCTGATACATATTGTGAGGTAGTTGTTTGTGAAATATCTAATGTAACTTTCCTAGTGTTAAGAATCATGTGATATTATGCAAGTGATTTTGTCTTTCTATTCCCATAATATTTACTATAACAACAAATAAGAAAATGTGTTGGTTCTTCCTTCCCACTCACCTATAACCTCTGGAAAGTTATCAAGATCCATTGATTTAACCCAATAATTGCACTTTTTCTTCACTCTGGCTAAAGCTTATGTGCTGGGGGTATCTTTTTTTTTTTTTCTTTTCTTGGAATAATAGAGCAAGCTTTTAATTCTGACTATCCACTAGTCACATTTGACCTCTGAGTACTTTAAATATGGCTGTTGCGTATAGTGATGAGCTGAAAGTGTATACTACCCACTGGACTTGAATATAGTATTTTAAAAAATGATATGGGCTATTTCATTAATCACTTTGAAATAAGTTTTATGTTGAAATGATCATATTTGAATTCTTAAAGTTGATTTTACTTCTTTCATTTTACTTTTCTAACGTGGCTACTAGAAAAATATAAAATGACCTATGTAGTTCTATTATATTTTTATTTGATAATGCTCCTCTCTTGTTGGTCTTTCTGCCTTAAAAGTTGACCCTCTTAAATTCATTATAATATTCAGCTGCCAGAGTGGCCTATCTTACACATAATTCTAACCACTGAACAGACAGTTTCAGATGGTGCAGAGCTACTTGATGGAGAAATTTTAACCAGATAATAATATCAATTAAATAACTATCAATAATAAATAATAATAATATCAATATCAATTAAATAATATCAATTAAAACTAAAATAAAAATGTTTAACTATTTCTGTCTATCTTAGCATAGTTTCCCATTTCCTATTTCTTTATACTCCCTCTTCTCTATAAAATAAAATCATCTACTTCCCTAATCACAAATTTAAATTTACTAATATTATATATTAATATTTTTAATGTTAAAGAAGCAAGATTACCTTGCAATGGTTTCTTTTTCTAATATGAGAAAAAATGAAATTGTCATTTTGACTCATATTTATGTTATTGGAATACACACATGCAAGTATATACAGGTTTAACAACTTTCCTTTATAAAAAGCACATCATTGCAATGCCATATTTCCTCTAGTTTTTATTTTACCTCAGTGATAGAAACATAAGCTGGTATATCTTTGGAAAGCAATTGGTTGAAGATTGCGATGTGGACTGATGCAGTATTGAACTAAATTTAGCAGGTCTATACAAGGATTGAAGGTAATCAGGTTTCATTACTAGACCAGTGATTCAAGCAACTAGGCGAATTGGCCACAAATAAAATGGAGATAATTAGAGAGTGACTTTTAAAAACACTAAAAGTGAGTAAACATTATGAGTATTTTCATCTTTTTTTCTTTAATTTTATAAGAGTTTAACCAAAACTGACAAGATCTCAAATGCTCTGGAGAATAAGTTTTGTAGTTTATGTATTTGAGATTAAGAAGTGAACATAAGGAAGAGTACATGAAATTAGGAGAAAGCAAGGTACAGGATAGTTAAGATCATGAGTTCCCTTGTGTGTGGTTACACATTCAAGGTGTCTGGAGAAAAGGATTACTCTGGCATCTCCAAGGTATGTTAACCTAGATGCACAAGGACAATGGACAGGGCTGGCTTAATATAGGTGGATATTTGGACTTTTCTAATGAGATCAGGTTTAGTTCTTTGTTCTTATTTCTAAAATATGTCACAAGATTTTCTGTCAATAGTTCACATGAAAACAGGAGCTTAACATCTGCAACATAAAGAAAGGCTCAAAGCTCAAAAGACTGGAAATAAAATCAACTAGTAGTAATGTATTTCAAAAGCTAAAATTTTACTGATTAAATGTCAGAGTTGTACTGTTGTACCATAGGTGTGTGAGATGAATTTAAAAAATATATCTATATGACAATGTTTCCAGAGAACTCATATGTTTTCTTCTTTTGAGAATGCAAAGAAAAAGTAGGAAATAAGTAATATTTGAGACATCATTTCCAACATTTTCTCCTTTTTCATTATATAACTGTGGATAAAGTTAATAAAGGATTTGGATTTTTTGAAAAGGCAAATGCTTTATGACTACATTGAGATTTTTTTATGAAAACATACATGGGTTTCAATAAACAAAACAAACTGATGAACAAAATACAACCAGAGGCATGAGTAAGTGGACCAGACCAACAAATCTCAGAAGGAGAAGGGATAGGAGGGACAGGAGGAGATTAGCTACAGAACGTACTCATATATGCACACACGCATAGCGCATGAACAGAGACAACGATGTGGTGAAGGCAGGGCGGAGTGCCGGGTGGAGGAGGCAGAGGTGAGGGGAGAGTGGGAAACACCTGTAATAGGTCAACAATAAAAAAAAGGAGATTTTGCAAAAAAATGCAAAACTATGGTACTGAAATGTTTTTCGATTGAGAAAAAAACATTTGTGTAATGTAAATATTGTGTTATTATTTTAAATAAATTAATAAGTAGCCATTTTAAAAACCATATATGGGTTAACATTTATGAAAACCAAATAATCTATGTATTATATAGGTGTATATTTTTATTACTAGTGCAACTATGTCCTGATGTACAATTGAATTTATCTAAATAGATTTAAAAATGTGATATATGGAATTTTATTGTTTAGTTACACTGGTTATATGTACCTTATCTGTAATTTATATAAGAATATATGATATCATCACTATGCAGATGAGAAAACTGAGGCGCAGAAAACTTAATGGATAACTAAAATCATAGTTTGGTGGTGCTGAAATTATATCTAACTCTATGATTCCAAACACATCTTTCCCCTGTATTATTTTTATCTCACATGTAAATGTGACTTTTGTGTAAAAAGCATAGTTTCATAAAAGCAAAATGTGCATAAATTGGAAAAACTCCACTATGTAAAAATTTGCTAAGTTAAGCAATGTCTGTGTGTCAGCTCTCAATCATTTCATATTTTGCTCATCTGTGGCACTGCCATTGTTAAGAGATCAAACTGATCTGTAGGAAGTTTCAAACACAAAATAAAATTGGATAAAGTACTCTATTAATTTGGAGATATATAGTTATGTCTGCTTTATAAAATGGCAGTTAATACAGCTTCCCACAGAGACATTCAGGATGTTGCAACTTATATAAATAAAATATGATATCTGAGCAGGGGTTAAAGAGAGATGCAGTTCTGTATCACACATCCATTCCCCAAACTTCTTGTAAAGTCATTCTGCTTCCTTACATGTTTTATATATGTGGGTGAGTTATTTATAAATGAATAGATAAATGAATAGAAACATCTATTCATTTAATAGATACATAGAAACATCTATACATTTAATAGATAAATAGAAACATCTATAAATGAATTTAAAATATCCTTAAAAACATTGAACGTATTTGTTTTGTGGAATGTGTAGTGTATTTTTATTTGCTTCATTAGCCATAAGATAGCCCTCTAACTAATTCTCTATTTTGTATACAATAACATTTATTCTAATATTTTTTTAATGTTTTTATTTATTATTATTTTTTTAGGAAGAGGGGAAGGGAGGGAGAAACAGAGGGAGAGAAATATCAGTGTGTGGTTGCCTCTCACGTGGTCCCCAATGGGAACCTGGCCTGCAACCCAGGAATGTGCCTTGACTGGGAATCAAACCAGCAACCCTTTGATTAGCAGCTTGCGCTCAAGCCACTATTCTAATATTCTGATGTTAACTTTTCCAGGTGATCTATCTGAACACACGATGGCCTACAGTATTCTCTATTATTATTCTTCAGTGGTCACTCCATCACTTGAATGATCAAATGAAAGTCCTTAATTTATCTCACTACACCTTTTATAATGTATGATGATTGCCTAATTTTCTGACCTGATTTCTCACCACCCCCTCTTTCATCTTTTATGCTCCAGCATCATCTTAGGTTACTTACTTCACTAAATACGTACTCTGAGCCAAGCACTGCACTTGTTTGGTGATTAGAATTTTTTTAACTAATGTGTCTGCTCTGAAAAAGTCCATAATTTAGCAAGAAAATTTCTTTCAAAGAACCAAAAAAACTCACTATAATACAACATAGCAGCTTCTTAGAACCCAAGATAATATATTACACTTCCTAAATATCTCAACTCTTCTTTCTTCTCTACTTGCTTTTTTTTTAATCTCCAAGTCAAGAAAATCAGGTTGTCATCCATTTTTAAGCATCTGCCATGTCATGAACTCCATTGGGGCAATGGAAACATATAATATGTAGAAAATAGAATAGTTTCTTTCAATAAATATATATTAGATATGAAGAGAATTAAATGAACCAACTAGAGATTTATGTAATTAGGGGTCAGGAAACTATTTCAATAAAGGGCTAGTCAGTATTTTTGTCTTTGTGTGTTGTACATACAATCTTTAATGTACTTGATCAGCTCTGCCGTTGTTGGGCAAAAGCAGCCATAGATACATGAATGGGCATGTCTGTGCTCCAACAACAGTTTATTTACAAAAATAGGTGGCAGATCAGATTTGTCTCAGGGGTTACACTTTGCTCACCCTTGATTTAATGATTATTAAATCAAAGGAATGGCTTAAAATGCTAGTCATATAACCATTCAGAGAAAGATAATGCAGTCAGAGTTAGGTTTCCTCAGGGGAGAATATTTGATTGTAGTAATTATTAAACAGGTACCTTGAGATAATGTCCAAAGGAGGTATTCTGGACAGAGTAGAATACCAAGAATAACAAAATTAAATTCTCATAGTAAGTTATGCAACCAGCATGGTGAACTTTAAAAAAGCAAATCAAACAGGAAAAATTACTTGAATTAAATTGCACTGTCAGTGCTCTCTGGAGAATCAGACCCAATAGGATAGATAGATGATAGATAGATAGATAGATAGATAGATAGATAGATAGATAGATAGATAGATAGACAGATAGATGACAGATGATAGATGGTAGATAGATGATTAGGTAGATAGGTAATCTCCTACATATATCTACCTACAGAAAATACGCATCTATGAGATGTGTATGTGAGGTCTAGCTATATGTTAATATGCCAATAAATTTATTATAACAAATTAGCTCATGTGATTATGGAGGCTCGCTTGTCTCAAGCAAAATATGTAGTTAGCTAGCTGGAGACTCAGGAACATATGTGGTGTCATTCTAATTAGAATCTGAAGGTCTGAGAACCAAGAGAACAAAAGGTGTGATTTCAGTCCGAAGGCCAGCAGGCTCAAGACCCAGACGCAGTGAATGTTTCAGTTTCTTTGAAGCCAGGAAAAAAGTCAGTGTTCCAGCTCAAAGTAGTCAGGCCGGAGGAATTCTCTTTTGTTCCGGTGATAGCCTTTCTGTTTTATTCAGACCTTCACCTGTTCAGAAGAGGCTCTTTCATATTCGAGAGGGCAACTCGCTTTACTGAGTCTATCAATTTAAATGTTAAACTCAGCTCAAAACATCCTAAAAGAAACATTTAAAATAATGTTTCACCAAATATTTGGGCATCACATGGTGCCGTCAAGTTGACACATAAAATTAATCATCACAGTGACCAGGCTGGTATTTCAAAGCCAGTACACACAGCAGGAGCTGTGAATGTCTACTGCTGTTCACAAAGTTTCACCCTCTCTTGCCCCATCACTCATGCCTATATACCCCTTCCCAAATCTGCCTAATGATTAAAAAATGAGAACATATTTGACATCAAAAGTAATTTAATACTATTTATTTTTTATTTGTTTATTTATGTATGTCCATAGTTTACATTAGGATTTATTCTCACCCATGTATATTCCATGGGTTTTGAGAAAAGTATAAAGGCATGTATGTACCATTATTGTATCATATAGGGCACAGGTGGCAAACACAAGGCCCACGAGCCAAATCCAGCCCTCTACCTTGTTTTATCTGGCCCGGCACCATGTTTCTACCCAGTGGCAGCACCAAGCTTCTTGCCTCTAGTTAAGGAGTAGTTACATTTATATAGTCTTAAAATTACATTCGGCCCTTTGAAGGCAACCACAAGGCTGACGTGGCCCCCAGTGAAAATGATTTTGACACCCCTGATATAGGGTGACTATTTACTGCCCTAAAAATACACTATGCTCCACCTACCTATCCTCTCTTTCCTCCTGTCTAATCCCTGGCAACCACGGATCATTTTCTGTCTCCACAGCTTTGCATTTTCCAGAATGTCATACAGTTGTAGTCATGCAGCTTTTTCAGATTGGCTTCTCTCACATAGTCATATGCATGCCTTTTCTTAGCTTGATTGCTCATTCCTTTTTAGTGTTGAATAATATTCAATTTTACGGGCCCTTTCTTTTTACCCAATACACTGGATCCTGGAGGCTTTATGTTCTGGAAGAGACATCAGTAAAAAACAGCACTTGAACCCCAAAACAACCTTTTAAAAAAGCTACATGATAGTCAACTATAGTAATTATTTTTTTTATTTTATTATATTTGCTCTTCCTTTTGGCATACAATGTACACAATCTTCTAGAAAATTTGCAAATCCATATAATGACATATAATATCATCTCTTTTCTATAGTACAAAGAGTACATTGTCTTGTATCCAGCTTTGTGTGAAGCAATATGTTGAGAAATGGCATATGTCATTTTAATTTGTATATTGTACTATTTTATTAATAGAATGTGTTACTAAAAACTCCTGTAGGGAGAAATAGGTACATGCTTGATTATTTTTATTCCTTATTTAAACTCAAGTAATATTCTGGTATCGTAATCTATTTTTGAATCCACTTTACCATGGAGAATGAAAAAATTGTCATTTTATTTATATCATCTACTCAAGTAACAAGTGTCAATATTCCATTGTTTAAGTAAAGATTCATGCTAGTTAGGAATTACTAGCTGGCATTGTCAAAGATTGCTTTCTTTTACATCTCTGCATCTCTGCCAGATTCTGCGTAAGCTCCACAGCCCAGGTGCAGTAAGGAAGCAAACACACTGCATATTAGCATAAGGTACCAGTTTGGAATCATCCATTTGGTTTGGGATCATTTTAGATTGGCACAGATCTCTGAAATTGAATTTCTCCTCACATAACAATTGAAGTCCATTTGATTTTCAATGGCCTGGAAATTTCTTTGAATCTTAGATTTGTAGATCTGTGTTTTTGAAAGTAACTGGCATCTATCTTCTGCAATTTTTTTTTTGACCAGCAAAATATAGTAGGGGGTTTGGCACACAGCATTCTTTTACAGGATTTTTTACCATAATAGGACTTTACAGATCGAAGCACATATAAAGTCATCAATTTCCAATTTAGTTATAAATTTATCAAATGACAGTCTTCTAAATAAATAGTAAATATTATTTCTTTTTATTTTCTCTTCTCTGCTTTAAATCCTCCGAAGCTGTCCTTAAGGCAAAGTAAAGTTTACCAGGGAAAATATGATTTGTAATCGACATTTTCTGTTAACATTCAGTCTGTATTGGTTGTGTTCAATGTTTTTATTTTTCTTCTGAAAATAGCAGTAAATTAGCGCATTGCTGATATTTCAGAAATCCCATCGTAGGCTATGACTTACACTTTATATTCCACTATAAATACTGGCTTGCTTTCAAACCAATGTGTATCTCTCATGCAGAAACCAAGCAGAGAATAAAATCATTACTCTATTTAATTTGCATTATTTATTATCCTTGCTGGATATGCCTGTGTTAGCTATACTCACAACAAATGGTCTCTGGGTTGTTTTCTTTAATTTATGTTTCACACAGTTTATATTTTTACTCTTCTCTGTGTCCTTAATGTAGATTATATATAAAAATGTATATGTGTAATTGGCAAATAATATAACACATTTGAATTTAGAATATGAAACTGCCTGAATAGAAATCCTGTACACTGTTTTTCTGGGTTTATCTACACTATAAGTTTTCATAGAAGAAGAATTTTTTCTCTATACTTATTATTAATTATATCTGAAGTTTCCCATTTCAGCCCTTTGATTCGAATCTTTTTATGTGTTTCTTTTGTTATTTTCTCTTCCTCTGATGTTCTTTTTTGTCAGTGTTTATTCATGTCAATGTCAGAAATAACACAGATCTTGTTCATTTCAATAAAAAGTTTTGTGTCCTATTAAGTATCTAAGTTGCTTGTTTAGTGTGAAATCAAAAGATCCGTATACAAGGTAACTTTTCCAACGTCTATGCCAAACAGTAACTATTTCTATGAGGACTGGTAAACCAGGGAAGGTGTAATTTATCCCTTCATTCTCTGTCTGGCAACATGATGATTGACTTGTATGCAAGTCATTTTCATAGCATCAGATGAATTAAGTTTAGAAGAGTTTTCCAGGAAGAAAGCGTGTGACTGTAATGGGCAGTTGTAAAAAATGTCGTTACAATGATGAGCACACATGCTCCTGGACTGCTGAAGAAAAAGTGTCTGCCCCTTGTAGGGTCATCCAAGAAGGATCAAAGACAATAGGAATCTGAAGTCTGGCTTAAAAAATGTCCAAAATTTTGATGACTGACACTATATAATTTTCTAAATAACACCATGAAGAAAGTTTGATGGGATTATTATGACCACTTTACAGATGGAGAAATCAAAGCTTTGGAGGATTATGCGTTTTCCTAAGCTACTGATAGGATTCTCTTCTTAATTAAACTTTAATCAGGCTCCTATGCTCTGTAGGCCTCAACATTCAATGTCTGTCTCTGCCAAAGTCACATCACCCAGTTTGGGCAGAATCACGTATGGAAAGAACCCCCACCCTCAATATCCAACCCCTTACCATGCCTTAGGTGATATCAGATTTACCTGGCCTGCTGACAGCAAGGATCCTGTCAAGTTAATTTAGCCAGAATTACCCCTGATGTTTCCTTTTAGTACTTTTTCCTCCATTGACCCCTAGCCTTCTCCTTGGCTATAAATCCCTGCTTATCCATGCTGTCTTTGGAATTGAGCAGTTCTACATTGAAGTCCTGTTCCCTGCTGCAACCTTGTCCCCTGGTCCAGCCCTTTTTTTTCCTTTGACACTACTAAACTACAGTGTGTTGCAATAGGACATCTAGGACTTTTCTACTCTGACTTAAAAATGAGTAATCTTTCTGTCATACAAAGAAGAACATGAATAAGAATAACGTATTTTTCCTCTAGGCTGCAGCCAATTTTATTGTGGCTTTGCCAAAATTGAATATGCACAGTTAATCCATTAAGAACTTGCCTTCTAAATTTGTGATAAAATTTATAATGAAGTTGTAAGGGACGTATACAGGGTTAATTTTTGTTAAATAACCAAAGAAGAAATATGCTTTAAATATCACTCTGGAATACTTTGTTCATTCTTTCAAAAAATATTTACCGAGCATCTTTTCCTTAGGGAATTGTGTACACAAGTAGACATATATTGTCCTTCAAGAAACTGGAAACCTACTAGAAAAAACATAATATTAATCAAAGAATCATATATTTAAATTAAATATGCATACTTATAAATCATAATAAAGGCTAAGAAGAAGAGGTAAATTATATTACTGTTAGAGAAAATACTAGAAGGATTTGACTTTGTCAATATGTCAGGAAAGGCTTCTTGCAGAAGGGGAATCAAAGTCAAGAATCTTCTTCTAGGCAGAGACCACAGCATGAGAAACTAAGATCTCCCAGGAGCCACAGGTGAGCACTGGAGATTACAATAAGCTGGTATGGCTGGAGTATAGCCTGTGAGGTGCAAAATGAGATAAGAGAGGCAGGAAATGTCTAGACTTCAGGCTTTCTATTATAGGACATAGTCTTTCTATCATAGGTCATAGTCAACCATGTGAAATAGGCTGAGAGCAAAAGAAGATTTGAGTGGTGGAAAGATCACTGTGCCTATCCTAGAAAAGTCAGATTAGGAAAAGCAGACGTGGACCTTGAAAGGTAGATCAGAAGAAAGGCAATTGTAGCTTGAACTGGTGAAAGGAAAGCAGTGAGAGCCATCTGGATAATAAGCCTATAAGTAAATGGGAGAGAGTATGTATGGAGAGTGAAACAAAGGGAAGGATTAAAGATGAAGCTACAGCTTCTGCCTACTAAAGTAAATGTTTGTGGTTACAGTTACTGGCACCATAGGAATAGGAACAGATTTCAGGTGAAGATCAGAAAGTTAATTTAGCTGTAGTGAGTAAAAGTACTTATAAATAAATAGACAACCATATTTTTTTCTAGAAAAATTGGTTTATTTGATAACAACAAAGTGTTGCAATTCATGATGACAGGTGATCTAATGGTGAAACAGAAACAAAAGGGAAGAGCGCTTTTTTAATGGACTTTGGAGGAACTATTGTAAGGGAAGAGTTCATTGGAGCAAATTGAAAATTTGAAGTATAGTGACTTTTCATTGGCCGAGTTATGGCCATCTCCCATAGGCTGGGCTGTTACTGGGCAAAAATAAATCTTTTCTTCTTCCTGCTAAGGTAGTAAAGTAGTATCACTTCTTGTCAGAGATGCAAGGTGTGTATCTTCTTATAGCCGCCTGGAGTGTGCATTGGGTGACAACTGTGTGCGAATTCTCTCTTCTGGATTCCCAACTCCATTTTAAATGTGGTTTCTTTTAATTAATTTTCATGGTATTAATGTTTAAATCCAATTGAAAATTTTAGTTGCAAGTTACATGCTTGGGTGTAACTCAGAATTTTTTCTTTTTTATTATTATTTTTGTTCAGTTACGGTTGTTCCTATTTTCCCCCCATTACTCTCCTCTGCCCTACCTAGCCCACCCCCAACATTTAATCCTCTCCTTGCCCTCATTGTCTTTGACCACGTGTCCTTTATACGTGTTCCTTGTTGGCTCTTACCCTTCTTTTCCCCCTCACCTGCCCCTCTGGTCAATGTCAATTTGTTCTTTATTTCCATGTCTCTGGTTCTATTTTGCTTGCTTGTTTGTTTTGTTGATTAAATTCCACTTATAGGTGAGATCATATGGTATTTGTCTTTCACTGCCTGGCTTAGTTCACTTAGCACAATGCTCTCCAGTTCAGAATTTAATATTATTTTCCTGCCATCTCTTCTTGGAATCAGTAGTTTCCAACCTTTTAATACTTGTTGATATTTTTCCTTACAATGTAGAAGAGAGAACCATGTAAACTCATTCTTGTGAGAAACAATGTGTTATTACTTTGTGTTCATTATTAATCCACAATGCCCTGGATGCTTATTATTGCAACTAACTGAAAACCCAACTGTAACTTAAACATGACTTGGTTTATGGGTTCATCTAAGTGAAAATAGTTCAGAGGTAGTAAGGCTCCAGTGTCATTTGCTCAGTTCTCCGGCTCCAGTCTCCTGAAATTTTCTCAACTTCATTGTTCTTGTTCATCCTATTCAGGCTGGAGTTCCAGGGAAGAAAAAGGACCACAGCAGTTTCAGACTCACCATCCATCAACCCATCACTCAGCGGAAGAAGAACATATCCCTGTCATAAAATTTGAAAGTAGAAACTTGAGATTGACTGTCTCAACAGCCCACTCATAACAAGAATTTCCATCTCCTTAACCCACAACTTAAAAATACTTTTGGGTAAATTGAACAATGTAGACAGAAGAAACATGGTGAAGGTAAGCTGTCCTTTCATCCCAGCTGCATCCCTGCTCTTTTCTGAACTGAAGTGGTTTCCCCTTTGACAAACAAGATTGCTCTGCTGAAGTTGTTAAGGGAGGCTTTGGGGATCAATATTTTCCTGTGCCCCAGCTTTAAAACTTGCCAAGGTTTTATTAACTTTTCTGTCTCTTCCAGAGCTAATGTTAAAATTTGGGGTAGAAAAATCTAACTCTTCAAATCTTAAAATCACTCAAAATACTGAATCTCATTGACATGGATTGATGTTCATGGACAGGAAATGCCATCCCATATTGAAGACACTGATCTTCTTTCAGACAGATTTCAAAGCAGCTTGTCCCTGTGATGAATGACCTCACTAGAAACAGCACTATGTAGCACCATCTGACTTTTGAGCCATGTTCCCTAATACTGCAGCCTTGCTAAGCAAAAGACCCATGCCAAAACATTAAACAGGCCACAGTTTAACCACTATTTCACCAATGAAGATCCATAATCATCAATTTCTTACTTGGAGCAGAGGGAAATTCAATGTATCTCTGTATTTTAATTGAAGATAATCTTCTTTCAACACTCTCCATTTCCAGTATTAATTTCATATAATTTGGGATGTTTTTGCTTTTAAGTAGAGGAAGTGAGTTAAACTGAAATCAAACTAATTAAAATGTAAATAGAATGTTATTGTCTTAAGTAATTCAAAGGGATTAAGAGATAGAGCAGTCTTCTTGCTCTATTTTTTCTGCACTCTCATCTCCTCAGGGTTGCTTTCTTTCTAGGCCCACACGTGGCTGCAAAAGTGCTAGGCCTTTTATTCTCCCAAACAAGAGAGAGTATTGTTTTTATGTTTTCTTCAATATCCCCATTAAATGTTCTGACATTAACTAAATTAGAAGAATTTAGGTTAACTGACTCACCTGAATTGATAATTATGGCCAGCTTTGTAGAATGGTTGTTGGAGTTAGGTCTAGTCACTTGCTCCATTTCTAGAGACTGAAGTAAATTCTACTACTTGGAAACCATTTGAATCTTCAGTAGAAATTGTCGAAGTGACAAATAGCTATCTACTGTAGTAGCTAGTCAAGAAAAAAAAAAAAATCAGCCCTGACTGGTGTAGCTCAGTGGATTGAGCGCAGACTGCGAACCACAGGGTTGTAGGTTCGATTCCCCATCAGGGCACATGCCTGGGTTGCAGGCCAGGTCCCCAGTGAGGGCCATGTGAGAGGCAACCATACATTGCTGTTTCTCTCCCTCTCTTTCCCCCTCCCTTCCCCTCTGTCTAAAAATGAATAAAATCTTAAACAAAGAAAAAAAATCAATAAGCAAACAATACATTTCCAGAATTTAAATATTTAATTAATCGGCATGTTAAGTGGCATAGGACAGTTATTGTCTCCTACTTTGTTTCCAGTGTTGACGCAGGATCAGCCTGGGCTCGGATGACCACACCACAGTGGTGGTCTTGTACTGAAGTGGCCTCCAGTACAAACATGGAATTTGCCTTTATGCTTGTTGGTAAAATCATCCCATATGCCTGGAGACAGACAAGATTTGTGCTATGAAATTGAGAGGATGGCCTCAAAGTCCTTCTGGCACACTCAGGGGAACATATATTATCAAAAGTATTATTCATTAAGGAACCAAAATTTTCATCTGTGTTTTCTCATGACAACTGTTGATATCCAGCCCTAACATTTCCATTCAAGCTTCTTGTTTTCTTTTATCAAATTGATTATTTAAGGAATTGTACAAAGCTTTCAGTTCTATAAGGTTGTGCATTTGAAGAAAGCTTTTTAAATAAAAATATAAATAAAATCCTTTGAAAGTTTATGCTAAAGTTGTGTCCTTCTAAAATGTAGTCTTTCTTCTCTTTAATGGTTTTTTCAATACTGAAACTGGAATAATTACTTTGATTAACTTTGGTACTTTTAAACTAGAGTCAACTGAATAAAATATATATTCCATCTTTTCAAAAGCAAAACTTATTCATATGTAGCTTCCACTGTGTTGTTCTACTTTGAAAAATTCTTCTTTCTTCCATTTCTAAGAATATTAGTAACTTCATTTTTGCTACTTCACTCTCTCAGCCCAAAGTCACTATCAGCTGTGTCCTATCAGCATTACAAGTATTACATTTTTCCATTTCAAAAACATTTTGTGCTTTGTTACGTTCTGTTTATCCCTGCTATCTGTTAGAAATTATCTGAAGAATTGACTCAAGCAAAGGTGTTCAAGGATGAATCTGCACAAGGGAGATACCAAGAAGGCCACTTGAAGGGGTTTCTTTCTCTCATTGGTACAAAGAGTCCATCTGCTCACCAAGCTGTGCATCAAATCTGCATCTGTCTAGAATAAAACACTATTTTTAGTTTGTAGAAATATAGTTTTTCCTAGGATTTCAGATTTAGTTGTATAATTTAAAAGAATTTCATATCAGTTAGGGATTTTATAGCAAGCAATAAAATTTTATTTTGGTTAACTTATGAAACAGAAAAGAACATTTTTGTAAAGATATTGGGGTAGGGTATAGAACACTATGACCTGCAGAAGGACAGTCAACAGGAGCAGGTCAGCTTGGTTAAGTCTTATTAAGAAAGAACCAAGAGGGAGGAGGGAGGTAGGAAAGGGAGGTGGGGTTGGAGGGGGGGAGGAGAGGGGAGGGGAGGGGAGAGGATGCAGACAACTGTAATTGAACAACAATAAAGTAATTATTAAAAAAAAAAAGAAGGAAAGGGTCAGGAAGGGTTCTTCACTAAAGGAAAAGGAGACCTTGTTACCAAAAGAATGGGGAAGGAATGCTGGGTAAATTAGAATAATAAAAGTCCACTCGTGACACATTAAAATGTGAAGCTCAGTTTATTCTTTAAGAAAAGCCTTATTGCTCATCTTTCCAAAGGGAAAAGTGCTATACTTGGGCATCTACTTGATGCAGAAGAAGAATTTATTAGAATTATACAGAATAGAATACAGACTCATGCAAAGTTGCAGATGAGCTCATAGACGGAACAAAGGGCTAGATTACAAACAGTGAAAAATCAAAGACAAAGAGGTCTAGGGTAGAAAGATTCAGATGGATCTATGAGAGTAGGAACATAGTATAAATATCTGTTTCACATATTAGCGTGCAGCTGAGGACATCTACGAGAGAGACACTACCGAATAAGCACACATCGCGACCTTTGTATGATGTGCTATCAGGTAGGTGCTTCTGTTTGGTCCTGTTTCATAGCAAAGAAAGTGCAAGGGTAGAACCATGTGTTTAGGATCCCCCAGAATATTATACAGAAGCAGCTAGCTGGTGGAGCATCATAATGACCTGTTGAAGGTACAACTGATATACCGGCTGGGAAGTAATAGTCTATGAGCCTGGGTTACTGTCTTCTTGGAATTAAAGATTTCTTTACGGCATTTTATCTCCAGCAGAAAGAATGCTTAGTTCTGGGAAGCAGGAGTAGAGCCAATCACTGTCATACTCAATTCCAATGCCACACTGGAGACTCTGTACTACTCATTTCCTCCACTCTTGGTTCTGCAGCATTAGAAATCCTATTCCACAAGAAGTATACTCTTGCCAATAGACACAATGAACTAAAAACTATGACTACCAGCTGGCACTTTGGACTCCTGTGTCCTGAAAGCAAGGATTAGGTTCAGTGGTTTACTTAGCAAGCGGATCACTGAACCTGATTAGCAGAAGAGTATACAGCAGCTATTGTGGAACAGTGGCAGTAATGAATATGTGTGGAATGCTTATTACTAGTTGGGTGCTGTTCAGTACTTCCTTGCCCAATAGTTATTGGAAATGAGTAAGAGCCGGACATTTACCTGAGAAGAATATGGTTAGCAGGAACTCACATCCACCAAGAATGAGGGTGAGACACATGATAAAGTGTCTCGCCAACTGAGACTAGCCTAGGTGTTAGGTGAGGGGCATGGGGATTTAAAAGGATGGATAAAGAAAGAAATGGATGAGTACCAGTTGTGGTCCTGGAATGAGGAAGGGGAATGTGATTCAAGCTGCTACATTCCTTTTATAAATTCCCTCCCCGTGAGTAGATGTCATACAAATGCATACAGAGAAATGAATCCACAGGCTACAAGGGATGGATTGTGGCAAATATGGAGGGATGTAATTCTAAAATCCCCCTTCAAGGAGACTCATCCAACTTTGAGGAGTGGTTAGCAGGCAGCTTCCTGCTGTTCACTTCTGCAGGTGTTCATAAGCTTTTGAGTTGAGATCATGATCTCTTTGGGCAGCCTCAGCCAAAAATTTCTCACTACAGGATTACTCTAGTACTTTCTCACTAGCCCCCATTGAGCTAGCAGAGAATTTGTTATATTTGCATCACACTTTTGACACTCCCTGTCCAATCTGTTTTGCTTTCACAGATGCCACTCGTCTTTAAGCTTGTTGCCCTCCTAACTTCATTTCAGGGTCAGTTTCATAGGAATTTCTGTAGTTGGGTCCTATGGAAAAATCCTTTTTCCTTTTTTAATTTTTATAGGCAGTGTGTGAGTCAGAATCAGGTAATCCTGACTCATAGGAAATCTCAATTCCTTTTAGAGTGCCGCACATTCTAATCTTGTGTCTTGTTTTAGCTTGAAAACAACATGACTGTAAAATGCTCTCTACAAATTTTATCAGTTAGGGTGATACACCCTGTATCAGCCTAGACGCAACATGTTCATTTAAATTATCCTATGTATTATGTTTACAAACTCTAACCACCTAATAAAATTACAAAAGATCACATTTGCCAGCTGGTATGTGCACCATTGCCAATGCCCAAATAAGTCCCACTCTTTTGTTTTTCTCTGCTCATTTGAAAGGACTATTTGAGAACATTTTAAATAAATGTTTACATCCAAGCATCACTTGTGGCTAATTCTCAGTTACTTCACCTGCTGAAATAACCTTTGTTGTTACGGAAAAAAACTCAAGGTTTTAGTCGATGTCACCTAAGTTAAACCCCAGGTTTTGTCTCCTGTTGGGCATGTGACACCAGGAGAGCAACCTAAACCTAATCCCCTTTTTTCCTTATCTTTCTCTTGTAAAGTGGAATAATTTTAATACCTATCTTAAGTTTTTCCTCTGAGAATAAATAATGTACATAATGCAAGCAGGGTTTCTGGAACATAAAACAATTTTGAAATAATCTTTTACTGAAGTTATAGTAGGTGAGTAGGGTCCAGAATCTGGAAAAGGAAATAAACTGTAATCTGTTTAGCGCATAGCATGAGTCATGCCCTTGGTTAATTTATTGTGCATGTGGTCTCATTCTTTAAATCCACACAATAACTTTGTGAATGTAATACACACACACACACACACAATATATATATATATATATCCTTATTTTATAAGTAAGAAAACACTCATCTCTTCTGAAAGGAGAAACAACTTGCCCAATGCAATATTGTTCATAAGTAGAAAGGATAGAGAAGTTGAAATTAGTGACAGTCATTAAGAACTATTGCCAAAGGTGAATGATAATACTAGGTTGAAATTCATTTTCTTTTTTTTTTTTTCTTCACCCTGCTGTGTATGGCAAACCAATGCTTTTGCAGTGCATTTTCTATGAGAAGTCGATTGGGCAACTTCCTTGTGGGTTTGAAGGTCATCAGTTGAGTGATTCATTAGAAATGTTATTGGTTTTAAATATATTAAAAAGTCAAATCAAAATGAAAATATTAATACTTTGGAGTATTAAAGAATATTCCATGAGTATTCAGGTCTACTTTCATGATCAGATCTTTTTGTCTTTAATAAATAGTCTGTTAAAAGTGGTTGATGAATGCATGGTTATTTCTGCTCTGAAGAACTGTCTGCTCCCAAAAATGTGCCAAGCTCTATCAGGTTTTCCCTTCTGCACCTGGCTGACATCTGTGACTTCCCCTAGGACAGAACTTTTTTCTCACTTATTGGCTTAGAGAAGCCTTACTCATACTTCAACACCAGCATCAACTTCTCTTAGAAATGTTTCTTGACTTACTGGCCCACCCCAACTTCCCAAGCTACAACCTAATCACATTATCTGGTCCAATGTTTTTCTCACAGACTGTTTTTATGATAGCATTTTATAAATGATGTACAATTTAATAGCTTGTGCTATTTGAGAACAGGAAAGGTACACGTTCAAAATATGTTTGGAGAGGGTGGGAGGATGAGCCATTACTATAAAAACTGGCTAAGACTGTTTTAGTTTAAACCACAAACCCTGGCTAGACTATCAAATCCAACAAGTTTGAACTATATTCTGCAATAGATATCATCGGTGTTCCACCAACACCTGTTCAGATCTGTTTTCCATTTCCATGTCACCCTACCCCAGTTTAGTCTCCTTTTGTTTGCAAAGGCAAGCACTTGCCCCCCCTTAGAGGACTGTCCAGGGGCTACTACATTCACTTTGCTTGCACCACCAGATAAACAAGAATACCTGAAGGCTGTGTCCTTCTCATCCTCCTGCACAGTCCCTTAGCAGAGACAGTCTATAACCTGCAGGGAGGGTAAAAGCCTAACTCCCTTATACACAGTCAAGACGAGATCTTACAAGGCTAGTCTGAGGTGAGACTTTCATCTGAAATCACCCTGGTAGAATATTTTCCTTCCTAGTCCAGCTCAGAAGACTGTGTAATTGGTTTCTCCCAGAAGCACTTTAGTAATAAAGCATTTGCACATGAAAACATGTTGGGCTGCTTATGGAAAACCTATCTTGGAGATATTAAATAGCCATTTAAACTTATTGTTTATTTTATCAAAGCAATTCCTACATAAAGACCACAATAATAGAATAGACCCATGTTGAAAAGCAACAGTGATGACCCCATTTTCCCCATTCTTGTATCCTGGATACATGACTATTGTCTGGGTTGGGTCTTAATTTAATGGTGTTTTCTTTCATCTCACTAAATAATGTCCTGCTATTACTTTATATATGAGATTTAGTTACCATGCATTTTTTGGGGGGGAAATTAGTAAAGAGATTAGGAAATAGCTCACATATTCAATGTAACTTCTCCATGCAGGGCCTTTATCCCCATTCTCACAAGAGGTCTTTTTTTGTTGTTGTTGTTCTTGTTTTAAATTCACAATTTAACAAAATTTTATAAAGAATTGTTATTCATATTTGTTGAAAAGTCTTCAAATTTTTATTTATTTAAATGACTTCACAATAAAAGCAAGACAGAAAATTTGAACCCGTGTAAAAAGGAACCTGACAGAAGCAGAACCGAAAGCCCCCTAAGGGCAACAGTTTAGTAGAGGGTAACAGAAACCCATTTATAGAGTGTTGTAAGCAACACAAGGACAGAGACACGGCTCTCAGTTTGACATAGCTTCCTTTCCTCTGTACTCTTGTTCAGTGTGTGAGCAATGGACACCACCACTCTGCACAAACTTCATTATACAGAGTACCGAAGACCTCTCATTAGAAGGGCCAAGTCCCCAAAACATATATATACACGCCACTCTAAAAACAAGACTTCTCAATATTTTAAGCTATATCTTATCAACTAAAATATTTTATAATCACACAAAACTTTCCTCTGGATATAGTTTGCACATTTATTGCAAGCCATTGACTAACCATGGACAGAGCAAATGCTAAGATCTGGGTTGTTTTTAAATTTTAGGTGACAGACGGTATATCTATACTACTGTGCTTATAATTGGTACAAGAGCCAATTCCTAGAAATCTTCTTCAGTCTTCAGCTGTGTGGTTGGCTGATGTTGGACTACAGGAATAGTCCATTTACTGTGAATAGTATAATTTCTGTTGTGCACCAAGCAGTCAACAGCCTTGCACCACATAGCTATGGGAAATTGCTATCCACCCTGGCACAAAAAAAGAAAAAGAGGAAACTGGGAGTGGGGGTTCAAGCTTCAAGTTTTTTTTCCCCTAAATTAACAAAATCCATATTTACTGGCACCCATCAAATGTATCTGGATGAGAACTTTGATCATCCCACTGGCCTTTTGCCTCTCTTTCCATGATCTTCTCCACCAGGACAAATTTCACTACTTTAGGAGAGAGAACCTCTGGCTTTCAACTGAGTGGAATTTGAACGTTTGCTGCTCTGCTGTGACCTTCTTGTTAATCTGCTTCATCAGAGTTCTAATTTCTGAGATACTTACAAAGGCAATGGCTTGATTTGATCAGCAACTTGAGCAAATAATTTACAAATGATCAGCATTACTAGTAACTGGCACGCTGCTACTAGAGGGCCACATTTTTCCAGATATAGAAACTGGACCAACAGCCCAATTCTATGGATAATGCTTAGGAGCTGATGAACATTACAGCTTCTCTTAGCACCTATGAGAGAGCAATAAAGTGAACTAAAGCTGTCCACTTGAGCACAATATCTCCGCAAGGCAAATTGTTTTAAAGATGAGAAGTTGCAATTTGAATATGCAATGTAAATAAAGTGACTGCTCACAGTTTATATTTTTCAAAAGTAATCAAAGCACATACATACTAGCTTACACACCACTTGGTATGGTTGCCTAAAAGCCCTGAGAGAATAGAAAACTAACACACCAGACAGAGGCTGGGGGAAAATCCTATCATGTCCTGGAGAAGAGGTGGTCAACTCTGGGGCTGAAGGGAGGACTGTCCAGTGAAATTTGCTCATTGATTTGGAGTTGGCATGAATGACCAGAACTTCTGGCCCACAGAGTTAAAATGTAAACCAACACAAAAGGAATAAAGGCAGTATTGTCTTCTTGGCCTTATAGAAATTCACAGTTTTCTTTGGTCACGTCTGCAGCATCAAGTAAGGCACTATCTCTTCATCTCTTGAAAAATGTTCAAGATCTCCTTTTCTTCAAGAGACATCTCTCAGGCTCTCTTCCTTATGCTCTAGTTTAGACTTTCAGGCCTGCGACATAGCTGACACCATAGGATTTACTTTTCTGCTTCCTTGAGTTTATGTCTTCATTTTAAGCAGATCAGTTTCTTTTCCAAGAGTATATTCCTAATATATCCCGGGATAACGGATATACCCCGATATATCCCTAATTAGACTATATCCCGGAGTAATTTCCTAAATGTGCATGAAGGTAATTCTTTGAGTCTTTTCATGATGAAAATATCTTTATCCTGTATTCTTACTTTATTGTAGCTTGTCAAAGTCTGCTGTTCCAGGCTGAAATATTTTTCTCCAATAATTCTAAAGGTTTTTTTCTTCATTGTCTTCCTACAGTCATTGATGCTTAAAAAAAAAAGGCTTAGGCCACTCTATATTTCATACCTTTGTAACTGACCTATTTTTTCTGCTTTGATTATTTTAGGGCCTTCACTTTATCCTTAAAATTCTCCAATTTAAAATTGATACATCTTGATTTCCACTTTCATTTTCAGACGTCTTGCTTGGTGTTCACTGTATACTTTTCATTTGAATGCTCATGTATTCTTTCTGATGTGGAAAATTTTCTTAAATGTTTCTTTAATAATTTTCTGTCCCTTAATTTTCTTTTTGTATTCTGTCTTTCTGGAACACCTATGTGTCCTTGGTTGGTCCTCTTTGTTTTTAATATTTTCCTTCATTTTTGGAATCATATTTTTGTCATATCTTCCAGTACATTTCTTTACCGTAGTCACTATTTCATATATTATTTATTTTATTGTTTCAATAATAATTTTAATATCTAGTTCTATAATTTTTCTTTGCCATAGATCCTGCTTTTGTCTATAGATTCAATTTTTACATTTTCCTGAACTAATTTCTTACATTCTTTCCTTTTATCTGGTTTAATTATGAACTCCTCTCATTTCTTCTAATGTTTATTGATCTTTCATTTTGGATGTATATGTGTGTGTGGAGCAATAGAAAGTGCAGGATTCTCACTATTTATAGACAACCTGTTCACAGACAGGCTCAGGGGTGAAGCTGGCAGCTGTGCTGAGAGAACCCTCAGATCAGGTTAAGGAAAGGAGCACTGTCCTCAGGGGGGCCTTGCTCTCCCCAGACATTAAATGCACATTTATAAAGAAGAGCATTTCTTTAGTCATAGATACTAGACTGCAGATGTATTCTGGGTTCTTACATGGAATGAAGTACTTCCACTTACTTATGTGCTATTAGTCTCATGATTTAAACCTGAACCCTCATTCTTGTCTACATTGTAGACTGATTTCTACATGTAAAGTGTCTCTGAAGCTCTGTGAACCGACAAGCATTTTTTTTGGCTGGAGACCCTGTGCACATGGCCAAGGTTCAATCTATATCACTTGACACTCTCTCCCTCCCTTTGCTTCTTCAAATAATTGCACATTTATTTTTTTTTAAATAAATGGATCACTATTTTCCCACTCTATTTATTTTGGTTTATGCCATTTTATAAATTCTTTTATTATCTTTTTATAGAATACTAAGAGAGAGAAGAGATTGTATGGTGTTGTTTTATCAGCCTCCTTTACTTTTAGATATTTATAACTTCACTCGTTACTATTATTACTATCATTGATTCTAGTTTGGGTTTTGTTATTAGCATGTAATTGCATCTAATAGTAGGCTTGTGGGTGGGAGGTGGGGATGGCTGGGGTGGGGGGCAATGATGGGAGACAATGGAGACAACTGTACTTGAACAACAATACAAAAAAAAAGAAAGGAAAAAATTTGGATATCAATCAAACTTAAACATCATTAGCATGATATATGATATATATTATATATATGACATATATATATATATAATTTGATTATAGTAATTAACTTATTTTAATTGGGTTTTGTTTACTGGCCCCTCTTGGAGTCTTGTGTGTATAGTTGTACTTACGAGTACTGAGATACAAAGCAAAAAAAAAAAAACAAAAAACTATTTTCGTCCTTTTTTTGATGGCCTGTAGTCATGAGAATAATAATATTATTCATTAGAATAATAAAGAAAAATAAAAGATAAGCCTAACAAGAACTGGGACCACATAAAGTAATTTTATTACTGTGAAAATTAAATTAAATTTCTTCCTAATTAAAAAAAAAATTTGTAGCTGTGACCTTGTATGACTCTTTAATCTCTAAATGTTCATACCTTTTATCTTAAAAGTAAAATAACTAAGACTTCCGGCCAGGATGGAGATGTAGGTAGACACACTGTGACTCCTTGCACAACCAAAACAAGGACAACAACAAATTTAAAAGTGAAAAACAACCAGAATTGTCAGAAAATCAAACTGTATGGAGTCTGACAACCAACGAATTAAAGAAACATTCATCCAGAACAGTAGGAGGGGTGGAGATGGGCAGTCAGTTGGAGATGACTCCCAGCAAGGCAGCTGCTGGCAGACTAGGTGGTCCCACAATCCCATGCAGATAAACCTGGAAGAACAATTAGGGAGTGAGACAGACCTTACAACCCAGGGTTCCAGCTCAGTGAAATAAAGCTTCAAAGCCTCTGACTGAAAACACCTGTAGGGGTTGAGGTGGCAGTGGGAGAAACTGCCAGCTTCACAGGAGAGTTTGTTGAAGACACCCACAGCATCCTAGAATGTAAATAAGCCCACCCACCTGGGAATCAGTACCAGAAGGGCCTAATTTGATTGTGGGTAGTGGGAGAAGTGACTGAAAATTGGCAGAGAGCGGAGCAAGCGGCACTATTCCCTCTCGGACCCCTTTCCCACATACAGTACCACAACACAGTGACATGGGCTGCCCCGCCCTAGTGAATACCTAAGGCTCTGCCCCCTTACCACATAACAGGCACACCAAGACCAAAAATATGTCCCAAATGAAATAACAGATCAAAGCTCCAGAAAAAATACAACTAAGTGATGAAGAGATAGCCCACATATCAGATGCACAGTTCAAAACACGGGTTATCAGGATGCTCCAGGAACTCACTGGGTACTACAACAGCATAAAAAAGACCTAGGCAACAATGAAGATTGCATTATGTGAAATAAATAAAAATCTACAGGGAACCAACAGTGACAGGAAGGAAACCAGGACTCAAATCAATGGTTTGGACCAGAAGGAAGAAAGAAACATTCAACCAGAACACAATGAAAAAACAGGAATACAAAAAAATGAGGAGAGGCTTAGGAAGCTCCAGGACATCTTTAAACGTTCCAACATTTGACTCATAGGGGTGCCAGAAGTAGAAGAGGAAGAGCAAGAAATGGAAAACTTATTTGAACAGATAATGAAGGAGAACTGCCCCAATCTGGCAAATGAAATAGACTCTCAGGAAGTCCAGGAAGCTCAGAGGATCCCAAAGAAGTTAGACCGAAAGAGGAACATACCAAAGCACATTATAATTACATTAGCCAAGATTAAAGATGAGAGAATCTTAAAAGCAGCAAGAAAAAAGGAGACAGTTACCTACAAAGGAATTCCCATAAGACTGTCAGCTGATTTCTCAAAAGAAACCTTTCAGGCAAGAGGGGGCTGGAAAGAAGTATTCCAAGTCATGAAAGGCAGGGACCTACACCCAAGATTACTCTATCCAGCAAAGCTCTCATTTAAAATGGAAGGATAGCCCTGACTGGTGTAGCTCAGTGGATTAAGCACGGGCTGGGAATCAAAGGGTCGCCAGTTTGATTCCCAGTCAGGGCACAGGCCTGGGTTGTGGGCCAGGTGCCCAGTGAGGGCCATGTGAGAGACAACCATATATTGTTGTTTCTCTCCCTCTCTTTCTCCCTTCCTTCCCTTCTCTCTAAAAATAAATAAAATCTTAAAAAAAAAAAAAAAAAAAAGAATGGAAGGGCAGGTAAAGTGCTTCCCAGATAAGGTCAAGTTAAAGGAGTTCATCATCACCAAGCCCTTATTATATGACATGTTAAGAGGATTTATCTAAGAAAAAGAAGATAAAAAATATGAACAGTAAAATGACAGCAAACTCACAGTTATTAACAACCACACCTAAAACAAAAACAAAAGCAAACTAAGCAAAAAACTAGAACGGGAACAGATTTACAGAAATGGAGATCACATGGAGGGTTATCAGTGGGGTAGTGGGAGGAGGAAAGAGAGGGAAAAGATACAGAGAATAAGTAGCATAAATGATAGGTAGAAAATGGACAGGAGGAGATTAAGAATAGTATAGAAAGGATAGAAGCCAAAGGACTTATAGATACAACCCATGGACATGAACAAAAGGAGGGGAATGTGGGTGGGAGGGGGTGTGCAGGGTAGAGGTGAATAAAGGCGGGAATGGGACAACTGTAATAGCATAATCAATAAAATATATTTTTAAAAAATTTAAAAAATAAAATAAAATAATTAGAATAGATCAATAAACTTTTTTAAAAACCTTTTTGCTAGAAACAGTATTATACAGAAGTCCAGCATTAAAAAAAAAATCAGATAAAAGCCAAGCTTCGCCGGCGGAAATTGTGTGAAGTGAGCCAGAGAAGATGAGCACAGCTCCTCCACTTTTACCTCACTCCAAATGGAAGCTGCAGGGTGTCTCTCCTAACTGTCGAGTGCTAAGGAAAACTGCTCACAGAAATAATGTGTACATATGCTTCAGTCTCAAAATTTATGACACAGAATGATACGTTTTTTTAAAAATAAGAAATAGGAAAATAGCCAATCAAAATAGAAAGTGATTGCTCATACCTCATTGGCTCTGGTTTTTGTTTTTGTTTTCCCCCTTTGGAGCTTCCTGTAATAAAATTTATCTTTGTATATTACTATTGTTAGTGGCCATTTAAAAAAGATTTTCTAGGACCAGGTGATGTACAGGTTTCCACAGCTATCCCAGAGTATTCCTTTGAAACATTTCCTAAGCCCAAATGGTGTAAAGTGAAGAAGTGTTACCTTAGGACACATCTTGCTAAAGAATGCACAAAATAAATCAAGGTAAAGCACAGATGCTCACAGACACAGTTAAAAACCAAAGCAGCTTGATACTGAGCTGCTGAGTGTGGTTCCAGGGGAAGGAGCTTGATGGAGCCACTCTTTCTGCTGGAGGTGCCAGGGCTGGTTCTATAAATGGCTTCAGCAAAACAACAACAACAACAAAACATGGAACACCATTTTCACTTTTCATCTTTTTTCTTAAAAGCAAAAGTCTTCTTTGGGTATCTTTTGGTTAGCAAAATCAGATAGAAAGGTAGGTCTTTCATAGAGCAAAGTGATGTAAAGCAAACTTTGTAAAAGTGAGGGAGACCTGTATCACCTTTTTCATAACGATATTAATAAAAAATTGTGTACTTTTATAAGTCATTTCAGAGAAGCTAAAAGATGAGAAGTCAAAGGTGAGAATGGTTGGCCCTCCAAGAAGTCTATATTTTTAGTTTTGAAATCACAGACAAGATGAAATTCAACCCCATCCTATTTAGCAGTAGACTTTTCAGTCTTCAGAAACCCGCTCCCCTGTTTTCCCTTTACAACTAGTAATTGAATTACTTGGGAGAAACTTAAACACAAATTATCTTGTAAGTCAAGGTGTTTCTTTAACCTTCCTGATGTCAAAAGTTTAATCTCCTTGATATTTTATTACTTCTTTTTAATTTGTTTTTTAAAGATTTTATTTACTTATTTTTAGAGAGAGGGAAAGCAGGGAAGAAAGAGAGGGAGAGAAACATTGATCAGCTGGTTGCCTCTTGCACAGAACTGACCTGCAACCCAGACATGTGTCCTGACAGGGAATCAATCCAGCAACCTTTTGCTCTGCCAGACAAAGCTTAACCAACTGAACCCTACCAGTCAGGGCTGGATGCCTCTTTCTTATTTGAATTCTATACGCTACTTAGAGTAATGCCACACATGCAAAACAAGCTCAATCGATATCCATCTTTGTTGGGAGAAGAGGTGAGAGAGTATCATGATTGACAGAATTGTCTCTCTATGGGATTTCTAACTTTTTAGCTTATGCCTAGATCTGTTATAAGTTATCAATATAATATGAATCATAAAAAATTATTGTGTTAATGCATCCCAAAAGTTTGATAAGGACACATTTATTGATAAAGTATAGTGATGAAGAATGGATTTTAACAATTAAAAGTCAAACCCATCTATTATTTTAGAAGTATAGCCAGAGAAATAATTACAGGTAAATATAAGAATGGTGAAATTTTTAGCACTGTAAAAATATGAATCGATAAAGTTGATTGAAATGTAAAAATAATGTTTAATTTTCTTGTATACATTTTTTTAACTTCACATGAGATACTTTGTAAAACAGTGTCCAGTATTTAAAAGCTGCATTTAACTGAGCATGAAAATAGACATGTTTCAGTTCGATATGATAGTGTGCTGGGTTGAGTCTTTCGGGATCAAAGATCAAAGGAGGCACAACTCTGTTAAATGAAAAATGCAATAAAGACTCAGTATAAATCTGAATATATCTTGATACACTTCATAAGTTCTGAATATTCTGGGGATGTAAGAATTTTTCCAGTCTCTCAAAAATTCATGTTGCAGAAGGCAATTTTATTCAAATCATAAATCCCTACATCAACATTTTAGAGCTCCCAATTACCCAAATATTCTTTCCTCTAGAGATAATAATGTGCAGTTGGTAAATGTTTGAAAGAACCAATTTTAAAAGTTAAATCTTAAGGGTGACAAAATATTAGTTATGATATTTAATATCAATCATATCTTGATGCTACAATGATGATTTAGAGCATTTTGCACACTCAAGGATGGCATCTCAAATCATACACTGTGAAATGTGTCGCTAAGGTCTGTATTTTTCATGAGAATGTCGACCATGCTCTAGGTCTGTATTGTCATAATAAGCTTGCCAGGGAACTGCATACTGACACAGAAAATCCAGGGAAAAAATAAGATTTCTATGACTGTATTTTGTTATAAACTGAGCAGTAAAAATGAGAGGTTATTCTTTTTCTTAGACCCTAGGGTGTTTTCTGAGGATGCAAATAAAACATCAAGCTTTCTGCTCTCACCTAGCATTTTACATCCCTATTCTCCACTACTAGAACAGAGGGATCCCCGCCACCAGTTCTCTTATTGCGTTCACTTCCAGATGTAGGATGTTACAGTAATCATAGGAATGCAAGCTGGGTTTCTCCTAAGAGAGTGCACCACAAGGGAATGCCAATTGCATTCTTCCTGTCGACACCCCATATCCCTGAGTGGGCACGTGGAGGAGGATGTTCGCTCTGGAAGACATCCTCCCCATTTCACTGGAGATTTCAAGAATTCCTGGAAAAACACAAGTGCTTCCTGGAAAAATACTAAGAAGCCTGGCATAGTTCCTAAAAATCATGAAAAATGCCGCGGAATGCTGTCTTAGAGCATTTATATTAATTCAGTCTACAATTACTGGTTATCTATTATGCACTGCAATTTTTGTTCTACATTTTTCCACTGGAGTCATTATTTTGTTCTGATACTAACTTGAATTGACCTCTCAATCTTCCTTTAAGTGTTGTAAGCATTCAAAAGAGAAGATTGCTTCCAGGGGGAAGTAACATCATCTTTTCAAAAGCAGGTACTAAATTTCCCATTGTACTCATAAGCTGCTCTTTAGACAGTAAGGGTGCAAATAAGAATAAGACAGAGCTTTTCCTCCTTGAGTACTTAGTGTGCTGGGAATGAAGGGTGACAAGGATGGGAGAGCATTTGAGCTGAATCTAGAAAGATGGCAGACTAGGCTCCTAGGGCTGCTGTAACAAAGCATCAAAAACTGGGAATCTGAAAACAACAGAAATGTATTCTCTCACTGTCTAGGCTAGAAGTCCTGAGACAATCGAGATGTTGGCAAGGTTGACTCCTTCTTTGGGTCTTAGAGGGAGAATTTTTCCCATGCCTCTCTTCCAGCTTCTCATGCTTGCTGGCAACTTGGGACAGTCCTTGGCTTTTGTCAGCATGACTCCAATTTCTGACTCCACCTTCATCTGTCTCTGAGTCTCTGCACTTCTTATAAGAACATCTGTCATGTTGGGTTAAAGGACTAGTCTATGCCAATATGGACTTAGCTTACCTAATAATATCTTCGATGACCCTATTTTCAAATAAGGTCACAATCTGAGTTTCTTGGTGGGACATGAATCCTGGAGGAAAACAATGCAACCCAATATGGATGGGTAGGATTTAGGTAACTGAAAATACAAAAGTTTTTGTTTAATTTTCTTTTCAACAAGTACTGAGTACCTCAGTCCAGTTATAATGATAAAGTATGAACGTAAGAAAACAGATATGGTCACTGTGGTCAGTCAAGAGAAATATACAGGGCCCAGTACAAATAACTCCCCTTTTTATTACAAAATCATAAGCATGTAATTCTGTAACATAACAATATCATACTCAAGAACATCATATGACATTTTAGGTGAAATGTTCAAATTGCTGTCCATCTCATTTGAGACATTCATGTACCCTACCAACTCTAACAGTAACTTGGCCAGTGTTTTAATAATATTAAAATCTCTTTCTGTGGGGAGCCAGGGAGATGGATGTGGCTCTATCCCATGATGCCAGGTAGCCAGAGGGGTTTCCTGCACCTGCAAGAATGGCTGGGAGGAGGCCTCTGCATCACAGGGCCATGCCAGACCAAACTATGGCAGCCAAGAAACGCAGAGAATGCAGATACAGGAGTGCTAGCAGGTGTAGCCGATTGTGGAAGGAGTCAGAAATGGAGTTACAGAGGAGATGCCAGGCTGGTATTTAAACAAAAAGGCAGTGTTGCCATGTGGGATGGGGACAAGGGGAAACAATAGGGAACAATGAGGGACAATGTGGGACCATTCAGGGAAAGAAAAGGGTGAAAAGACTCTCACTGGCCGGCCATGAGGAGGTGCCATGTGGTTTTGGATTAAGAACTGGGAACCTTGGGACGCCTACCCAGCATGGATTACAGGGAGGTTCCAGGAGAAGTGAGCTGCAGACATCTGTATTTTTTTTCTTCTGGAAGGCAGTACTTCTGGCTTGCATTCTCTGAGACTGGTCTGACGGGGCAAAGAAGGGAAGGACAGGACTGTGTGTTTGTGGTGTATCTTCATTTCTAAGGAGAGTGAGATTTAACAGAAAATTTCACCATTATTCTAAACCTGTATAACTTTTCATTAGTTCCTTTCCTTTTTACCAAACTTTGGCATTGAGAGCCACAGTCCTAAGTACTGGCAGGCACAAAGAACCTAGAGTAACAAAAGAACCTGATGGGGGAGGTTGTTTCTGTAACATAACCACACTCAAGCAGGCATTACTTCTGCTGGATCCTGCATTTGGCCTAGATATCTGTGGGGGATGTATGATTTTAGCAACGGTCCACCACAGGCGGGGTAAAAGCTTTCAACCACAGGTCGAGGCTGAGTGGGGAAGGAACTCAACCATTAGCCTTCACTCGCTTGGACTTTAACTTGTGACATAAAATTGAGAGATTCTAAAAAATGTTCCCCCTGCCCTGGCTAGTGTGTCTCAGTGGATTGAGTGCTGGCTTGTAAGTCAGAAGGTGGCCGGTTAGACTCCCAGTCAGGGCATTTGCCTGGGTTGCAGGCCAGGTCCCCAATGGGGGGCACATGAGAAGTAACCACACATTGATGTTTCTCTCCCTTTCACCCTCCATTCTCCTCTCTTTAAAAATAAATAAATAGAATTGTTTAAAGAAAAATGTGCCTCCTTCACCTAGGGAGGTTCTGTAGCTTGGGAGCTGAGGAGAGGGATGAGTCTTCTTGGCCACACCCACCCAGAGTGGTACTTCTGTCATGCTCAGTTGGGGATGAGGAGGGTTGCAGCAGGTTATGACTCAAGTCTCACCACTCACAGGTCCTTTTGAGGTTTAGTAGATTTCATTGAATAAATCTTTCCTCATACACGGTATATCTTTCAGGCATTTTTCAAAGACTTTAAACATGTTTTTAAATAATATTCACTAGTTATGGTTTTATGAATGAGAATGTCTGCAGATTTCCTTATGGTGCTATTCCAGAAGTGGAATCTTCAGGTAATCTTATTAGCCTTTGCATGTCTCCCCCTCTGTGTTAGTTGGGAATGATTGCAGTAACAAAGCACCACTATGACAGCCAGAGGGAAGGTGGGGTAGGGGATGGGTGGAGGTGGGCAGAGGGAGGGGGAATGGGACATCCTGTTAGTGTCAACAATAAAAGTAAAGGGAAAAAATAAAAACATTGAAATAAAAAAATAAAATAAAATAATATTTATCTTCCAGAAAAAAAGGAAGAAGAAAAAGACACCATAATGACAAAGCCAATTAAGTTGTGTGATCAGGGTACTCTTAGAGTATGTAAGAAAAATACTCCCTAAGAATTACTAAAAAAGTCATTATCTAACTGGGATTTTATTTTCTTTGTATCACTTACCACTTTTATGTTTGATTTATTTAGTAGGTTAGTACTTTTTTTGTTTTTAATATTTGTTGCTCCCAATATAATATAAACTAGTTGAGTCTAGGGACTCTTGCTCCCATACCAGCAAGTGGTACTGCAGGCACAGGTGCAAATAATTGTTCGCTCACTGATTAGTGTGTTGTAATTAAGATGGGAAGATGTGAAGAAACTTGAAATATATTTCCAACATAAATTTGAAAAAATGCTGATATATGTTATATGAAGAGTCAGAAAGAGAGTTGTTAAGGAAATAGATCAGTTGACTGCATTCACTGAAATGGGAACACAGACCAGGACGATGGGGAATCTGAGCTTAAGAGTTAGATTGGACCTTCTCTGTGTGTCTTTGTGCCTAATTCTCCACATCTAAAGTAATAGTGACAGGTGAAGCAGTAAAGTAATAGTTTACAATAATATAATCTGTAAAAGTCCTTCAAATGCAAGATTCTGTCATTGAGTTAATGCCAATTTGTGTAAAGGACAATGGGTAGTTTGTTAT